>JAPYZL010130369.1:0-27770 GCA_030522825.1 Platygaster orseoliae
GGCCAGAAAAGTAAGTACTATACGTCAAAAGACTACTTTGCGGAGGCTCTCTGAGTACGAAATACTGTATTTTGCGGAGTGTTTTGCAAAAAAATTTTTCCAAAGCCAGGGTTATTGTTATTTTTCAGTTAGTAAAATTTATAATCCTGAATTTCGTTTTAAAATTTACATAAAAAAAACTCATTCATTTTGGTTCATTATTTTTGTACTAATATTTGAATTTTGGGATTAGCATGATTTTAAAAATAAACTTTGCTAATGTACAGAATTTTTTTTTCATTTTCAGTAGGAACAAAAATGACAAAACCGAATCCAAAAAAACTAGCGCTCTGAAAACCAGGAGCACTAGTTCAGATTGTTGCTCTGTTGTGTTGAAAGAAAAATACGCCAGCAATTGGGTGGAGTGTGACGATGAAGTGGTCAAAATCATCCCATCGTCGGAGTTGAAGGAAAGATTGGCGCCGCACAACAAAAATTCGGCCACTCCGTACCTCCTTTTTTACTACAGATCGGGGAATTGAGCTTATGAACAACATGAATTTATTTTCTTCCGTTGAGATCATTTTTTAAGCATTTAACGAATTTTGTTTTACATCGAATTTTACATTAGATTTGCTCTCTCATGGTTGGAGAATCTTTTGATTCTAGATTTTTGAAAGTTTTTATTTAAAGCCAGGACTTGAAAAGTTTTGGAAAATCAAATTGTACATAATCCTGAAAAATCAGAACAATAAAATTTGGTTTTTGTTGAAAAGATATTTTTTTAATTTCTGAATATTCTAGAATATTTAAATGATTCTGCGAGTTTTCAAACTATGTTTTTGGTTGATATATTTATTACATCTTCAAATAAATTGAGAAATGCAAAGACATTATTGTAATACTTTTGTTTCCCACATCACAATTGACTTTTGCTGGTTCAGAATATATTTTTTGAAAATGGATCAATTCTTTGTACATATGAAATCCGGAAAATCTATTGGATAATCGTTACTTACTTTACTTTTTTGATTGATAAAAATGTGATATGAAATTTCGCTCGTCGGGGTAATGATTGACTGAAAACAATTTTTATGTATGCGAATTGATGCAAGGTTATGAGAAGTCAATTTTATCACAAACTTAGGAATTTACTCATTTATCCCAATTTCCGAAAGACATATCTTGCAGTCATATGATGAAATACTAAAACTTTGAAAACGTAAAACACTGTAAGAATGTCGAAGGTATTTTTTATGGTATTTTGTATTGCCAAAGTAGATCATACGACAAGATTGGTGTTTTGAAAATGAAAAGAAATTGAAAGAATTGAAACTGAAGTATTATTGTGTATCGAATACTGTTCGAGAAAATTGATGTAAATTAGAAAATATTGAATCATCGTCTTCCCTTGAGAGAAACAATATTTTTGTATACTGCGGTACTTGCACTTTTCTGACACACTTTTTTTTTTCCAATTCGCACTTTTTTTCCACGCCCCAGCCAATCATTTTGCTGTGATTAAAGGTATTTCCAAAAGTACTTGAAACCGTTACTGCGAGGTCTAACGTTTAAGCGTTTGTGTACATAATACTGTATAATTACATGTAAGTGATGAATATTGATATAGGCATACTCATTACATATTTTAACTGAATAAAAGATATTAGCTGGATTAAAATCTGAAATATAAAAAGACGAAGAAAACATTGTGTGATATGAAATCTTTCAGACTTTGTACATGTATATTTTTCTGTAAAATCAACAACATTCCTATGACGCAGTAATAAATCAATGGCCGTTAATCCTTGCATTTGGTTAATGATCCTGAACATGAATTTTCCCCGATAGCAAATCATCAATCATTTACACATCTTTGCACAATCAAAGTCAAATCGTGCATTGGCCAGAGAACCAGACGATGAGTGTGCTTTGAATGAACATTTTTTGAGCCAACAAAAGCGTTGCTCTGTTTGATGCATGAAAGCGCCATGAATGCTGCATCAATGCACTTTTCATGTCACTTAAACATCCCACATTCATTTTACCCGAATTTATTTGCGAATAAGCTCTAGTTGATGCATCAATGATTCTGAAATCATTGCACTCGAAATTCGTCAATGAAGCTACCGCAATTACAATCAACCATGATGCAGCTTTGAATGTGCAAAGACGTCTACGACAGTGGAATTCGGAGTGAATGAATTTTTCACGAAATATTCGAAACACACCCTTCTGCAAAAAAAGTGATGTTATCTTGGAGAATCCACGTGTCCTCACTTGGGCTGCTGCGTAACATTGTGCCCCTTCACAGCTATGGTTCATTGATCTTGACCCGGGGTCAAGATTGTTCCCCAGCTCGTGTGTTCCGAGGTTTCCAAGGGTGTATGCTGTATATTTCTCTCTTCTTCCTGTTCGCCTCTCGCCAAGTCCTGCTAGAAGTCTCGCTGTTTGCTACTGCTGGCAGCATCCCTTTACTTGCTTGCATTCACAACGACAGGACAAACTCCCCTTATCTCCCAAGCCGATCTCATTATCGAACCAATCAAATTAACATCTATTCTTTATCTTCCGAGTCGTCGCTCAGCGATCAATTCCATCGAGTATTATCGGATCCAAGGGTGTTTTAGGAGTTCAAAACCGTAATCGAAAAATCTTTTCTTTTCTAAAATGAATGATTGCGTAAAAATTTTGTAATAATTTGAACCGTAAAAACCTGAAAAATACAGGAAGTCCTAGCACCATTTAAATTCATGTAATTCGCGATTCTCAACGCCGGAACAAACTTCCCTTTTATCTCCCTGACCGATCTTATTATCGAACCAATGAAATTAGCATCTTTTCTGTATCTCTCGAGTCGTCGCTGAGGGATCGATCGCGATGGGAAAAATCGGCTACTTTCCGATTCAAGCGACTCCCAGGTTTCCGATCACTTTACGATCAGTAAAAAAAGTCGGCCAGACACGAACCAGAGCGATTGAAACGAATGTTCGCGTAACCCGTGAAGATAAGGCGATGTGTCTTGCCGCGGCAATGGGACATTTTCTTTCTTTTTTTTGTATACGTAATTTTCATCTGAATAGATGTTTTTTATGTGTAAATAAGCAAGGGAATTAGAGACTAATGATTTTATAAATATGTATTAAAAAAACTGCTAATTTACTTAATAACCAACCTAACCATTGCATTGAAAATACGGTATCGCTGAATTATCCATTACTTTTTTTGCGCATGCTTTGAACAGATAAGAGTGATAAGATTTTTTTAGTAGGCCCGAGGGAACGAAATTTTTCGGGACTTCCCGTTCCGTTAGGGGCAATTACGTGGAAGAATAATGCATCGTACCGATCTCTCGTTGAATTTTAAACAGCTCGGTCACAAGGCGCATGAATCGCCCAATAAAAAGCAAAATCTGACCTTCTTATAGTCTTTTACTGTAATTTTCGTTCGGCTTATTTCCCGAGTTTGATAAGATTTCAATTATAGGGTGTTTTAACTTATAAAGAATCGACTGCAGAATGGGCATATCTGACCCAAATGAATGTTTGAGAAGTTTTCACAGTATCAAGTACCCCGAAAATTATTCAAGATATCGATCAAAAAAAGTATTGAAATTGTTTTTTTATATTTTTTAAACTGTGAATGTTATTTCGAATCACATTTATTAATTTTTTTTTATTCAGCTGATATTATTTTTTTTTTGATCCAGATTTTGGAAAAGCTTTTTCTCAGAAAATTGATTTTTTATGTTTTTAAGAACACAATTTTTCTTAAACAACTAGTAAATATTGAAAACTCTGCAAAATTTATAATTTTTGAGAATTTTATATAAATTCGTTGGAACAAGCTTTTTTAATGGTTTTTAAACTTCGAAAAACTCCGATATCATAGGATTTTATTTTCATGTTTTTTTTGGAATTAATTGCAAAAGATTTATCCAAGGTCATCAAATAAAATTTTTGAAAATTTAGAAAAACGTGCAGTTTTTCGTAAAAAAAACAATGTTTTTTTGAAACTACTTTATTCTTTCGAACATTTTATCCGAAATCCCATAAAAAAATTCGTTGGAACAAGCTTTTTTAAGGGTTTTCAAACTCAAAAAACTCTCATATTACATAATTTTATTGGGAATTAGTTGCAAAAGATCTATTCAAGGTTATCGAAAAAAGTTTTGAAAATTTGGAAAAAAGTGCAGTTTTTTGTAAAAAAATGTTTTTTCATTCTGTTATATTTATTAATAATTTATATTTATATTTTAATATATTATAAGAATTATATTAACATATAATAATATATGAAAGAACAATATATTTATATTCTATTATTTTATGAGTTTATTTATTTATTTATTTATTTTATAAATTATACTAATATATTATAAAATAATTCATATTATTTAGATACTTATTTATATATTTATGTATTAATTTACAATTTATTTATTTTTGTTTATCAATTTATTAATTTATAATTTTTGTATTCTTTTTTATTCATTCAAACATTTCATCGGAAATCCCATCATTAAATTCGTTGAAACGAGCTTTTTTAGGGGTTTTCAAATTAAAAAACTCTGATATTACAGGATTTTATTTTCAGGCTTTTTTTGGAAATTATTTGCAAAAGGTCTATTCAAAGTAATTGAATAAAATTTTTGAAAATTTGTAAAAACGTGCAGTTTTTCGTTAAAAAAAATAATTTTTCAAAACGACTTTATTCTTTCGAACATTTTATCCAAAATCCCATTCATAAACTCCTGTTCTTATTTTTGTATAAAAAACAATTACAGTTTTTTCCTAGTTGCACTATGAGAAATATGCCAAATTATTGCTCTTTTTTCATTTTTCATAAAAGAAGTCTTACACCTGTAACTTTATTTTCAAAAACGAATACATACTGAAATCGTACCACGTAAACTATTATAATGGCTGTTTAATTTATTGAGAAGTTCAGTTCAAATAATTGACACAGATTTCTTTGCGTAAAGATGGCCCCAATTTTTCAATGCTATCCCGAAAAACGAAACTTTTATACATCTTAATTGACACTACATTTTTGGGGGGAAAGACATCAATTAGTAAAACGAAACGCGATTGGAATGCGGGACAATTGTAACGGTAGAGACGATATTTGGGCGCTGATTTGAATAAAAGTGCATCGCGACATTTTCGGTGAAAAATTCTCTGCCAATTGCAAATATTCCGTTATGTATGTAAACAACGGTGACACAGTTTTGGGCCTTGATTCTTGGTCTCAAGTGGGTTAAGTCGTAAGTGTTTACAAATTTAACCATAATGTGATAATACAAGAATGTCGATATAAGACCAGTTGGTCCATTAATAAGTTTTTTCCCAATAATGTATTTTCTTCAATTCTCATGTACAATCATGAAAGAAGATTCGTCACGAAAATTCCATCACTCAGTTATAAAAATGTTATGATTCCAAATGATCAATCATCATCTCAACGATGAATTACGTGATGATCATGATTCTAATTATGATTACCAAGATTTTTATAGCACCTATAAATTATGTACTCATTTTCCTTTAATTTTGATTATTTACCCCTAAAGTTGAATTTTTCATCACAATTAAAAAAACTGTCGAAGCCCTTGATGAATTGTGCATAATCTAGCACAAGGTCTTACTTTGAACGAGGAAGTAACAAGAGAAAATTAGTCCTGATCGTTCCGAACCCGCGTTATTACTAACTCTCAGAATTTTCATGGTGATCACCACCATAAATAACGTTTTACAATTTTCCCTCGGTCGCTTGCGACACCGTTTCTCAATCTTTAAGATAATTTGAACGTCCGCATAAAACGCAAGGCCTAGCGTTTAAGAGTTATTTTATCAGCAGACATTTTTTTATTGCACAGAATTTTTTCAACGCCAATGATAAACGAGGTTTCACGTTTATTTATTTCCATCCCTAGTAAAAAACATAATTTTTCATGATTGAGACCGTTGTAAATGTCTTTTTTATACGTGACGTATTATTTTCACGCGCCATTTTTACGCTTCCAGCTACCAGAAAATCGACTGAAAAATTCATTCCGTAATGTGAATATCATTGAATAAACATCGTTCTTCACGACATCAATAAAATATGAAGATGCGTGAGATACCGGTCGTGAATTCGTTCATAGATCGTAATCAAGCGCGATATGAAATGACTCTGTATCGCAATTAAATACGCGGTAAATGAAGATTCATTCGCGAGGGGTACGTAACGTCTTTCTTCGATGCTCGAACTTGACATCGTTAAATATAAGATATTATATGCAAATTAGCGTCGTTATTTTCATTATCTGCGAGTTTGAATCTCGGATTGTTTTCTCTAGTTACGAAAATCGCGTATGCGCCCAAGGATAAATTCGAACGTGGCCTCGAAATGTTTACTCGCAGATTTCAATTCTATAATTGTCCGGTAATTTCTCGTAGGAGTTTTTATTTTCATAGAGTAACTGGAGTAAGGATATTGGTCAAAAAAGGACTAATTAGACGTAATATGTTTTTTTTTAGGAGTGACAGGCAAGTTAAACAAATCGAGCTTCAAAACATGGATAATTTTTTTTCCATTTGAAATGAATGTTGAGATGAATCGTTATTTTTAATTTATAAAAGAGTAACAAAGCCAAGAAAACTTGGACTTTTTAAAGTCATCACTTACGATTTTACGGGATGAATAGCCTGAGATTTTCCGTGCCCTTTTGTTGCTCGTACTTTTGAACGTCACCGAAACCCGTTGCACGTTTCACGACCTAACGTTTTTTTGCGACTTTTTTTTCTCCTCAAGCTATTCACATTCGAAGTCGTTGAACCAAATTCGTTGGCGCCACTTTTGCATTCTTAAATAACATTAACTTGTGTGAAATCTGGGGAAAACTTTCCCTATACGAAATTAAAAAAAAGGGAGGGGGGGTTTAATTGATTTCTGCAAAAATGTAAAATGCTTGATAAGAATTCGTTAGATTTAGCACACAAAAATTTAACCTGTTATTTTACAATAATTTTAGAAAAATTGTAGATGATTTGGAATTTGTTCCAACTTAATGTATAATGAAGAAGAATGGAAATCCATTAGAATAATGAGTATAGAATTATATAAATTTATATAAAAATGCAGAAAAATATAAGAAAAACTTTTGTACTATAAAAAAAAACTGATTAAAAAATCAAAGAGATAGAAATCTATGAGAGTAGTATTTTTAACTTCATTACGACTTTGAATTTTAAGTATAAAATTTGAAAAATATTCATAATGTACCTGATATATTAAATACTACAAATCATTAAAATTCTAGAAAATACAGTTTTTTTAATTCCAAAAAGTATGGAAATACAAGAAGAATTTCTCAAACACCTGTAAAAATACAAAAAGTTTATATAAATTTAAATTCTAGACTATCAAATTCTAGAAATCTACACAGCATTGCAAATAATACTGAAACTCTGAAGAACTTATAGGAAATTCTCCAAAAGTGCATAAATACTTTTAAGAAAAATATTTTAAACTCAACAAATACTTGAAATCTATGTAGATATCATTTTCTGTAAAATTTACATTTCGAATGTTAGGGCATTGTATCCTCAAAATTTACACAAAAATGTAAAAAAATAATTTAAATCGTAGAAATACTGAAAAAATACTCTTGATGAAAAAATATATTTAAATACCTTCCTGCAAAAAATTTCTGAAAATTTCAATCTTATTGCATCGGATTTGCGAAATTTAAAGACCAATTCACATATATACTAGAAATCTATAAACATACTGGAATCAACTACTAACTTTGACAAGCAACAAAAATTCTAAAATTCTTAAAATCTGTAAAACATATGAAATCTGGGTAGATATTATTTCTTCAAAAATTCACAAAAATACCAAAACTTTTTACATCTTAGATTTCCAGAGCGTCATATTCTATAAACATCGATTAATCTACAGACATACTCTAAATCACGAAAAATGCTTATTAAAATTCTACATAATTCTAGAAATAGCAAGAAAATGTCAGTTCTATAAATTTACATACGTCAATATCGTTTCTCCCAAAAATATTTTAAAAAATCGAAATTTAAAACGTAGAATTAAATTATCATTTTGAGTTTTCGCCAATCGTTTGTCAACATCCTTCGAAATTGTTGAGCAATGTTGTTGTGAAGAAAAAATATGTATTACAGTACTTTTTTGTCATAATTTTTCGTTGTGCTGATACCAAGTTTTGCATACTGGAAAATTTTAAATAAATATTGCTTTTTTTAAATTATAATAAAAATTTAAAAAGTATACTACAAATAAAATTTAAAATAAATACTGAAAAAATCAAACCAGGAAAATTTCAACATTTTTAATTATAAGTTTTGAGTTTAAGTATTCAGAAAATGAATGCTTTCGAAAATAGGAAATCTGAATTTAATGAATCACAGGAATAGATAAACCACAATACTGAAAAAAGAAGAATGTAAAAGTAATGAAGTAAGTTTTATATGAATTTTTGTATAATATAGGAAAAATCAGTAATTGCAATCATTTATACTTTGAGAAAAAAAAGTAAATAATACTATATACTATAATAAAATAATAGTTATAACTTTTTCGAATATCATAGTCTCTTCAGTTCAGTTTTTTGAGGACTTAAATTTTTTTCAGCAGTGATTCGAATAGTCATTTTTCAAGATATACTGCGGTCATCTCGAGTTGCATTTATGAATAATTCTCGAGTATCTTTCAATAGTCTCCAATGTTTTTTTTTTGGTCACTTTTTTAAATACTTGTATACGTATTTAGAAAATAGGAGTATCCATTCCAAATACTACCGTTTGGCAAAACCCAAGATACCCTAGAGACTAAAATGATACTCCAGTTTTTTATCCAGAGCGATACAAATCACCCAGAGATTATTTATTACGTGAGTACTCGTTTCCATTTTCACACGTCTTCGTTCTTATCTCACAATTTTTCTCCCCTTAAAACGACGGCCAACAAAATAACAAAAATACAAGAAAAAAAACGAACTAAGAGAATTCAAAAGCACGTAAATCTGTCTGAAAATCGCGGGAAAAAAGCTTGTCAGCGACTTTTCAAGCGTGTAAGGTCGAATAAAGCGAAACAAATAAAGTGCGGTGATTGATTGGAATGTTGGTTTGGGTTTTTAGCGTTTTTAATATCGAATATTTGCACCGTATTAAGATCGCGAGTTAATACAAAACATAAATCTAGGGTTCGCGGGGTTTTGTTTGACCGGTATACTTTCGGACCTCGCTTTTTCACTTGCACGTGGCGTGTATTGCGCACGCGCACTTTACGAGGGTCCACGTGCATATGGGTTCGTTTTGTCCTGTTTCCAAGTCTGAACCTTGTTGCGCTTTTTCTTTGGCTTGCAATTTTTTTTATTTTTCGTAACGTGGTTAAGTTGTTTTTGTAGAGTTCGGAATGTGGAGTTGATGGAACAAGGTAGTGGAATTCTAGGGATGGGTTTTGTTGTTTTACCAAGTTGGACGAATATTTATGCAGAAGTTTGTGAATAGTGTTTTTATGAAACAAATTAATGTTTACTCTTTTTATTTCACAAGGTGAGAACAAATTTTCTCATTTATCAACTCGGTTCATCTTTTTGATGTACTTGAAAAATTAGTTTTCATTTTATCTGGCGATCTTGGTGCCCATTAACTACCTGAGCATTTAGTTGGACTCTTTCGTTTTCATCCGTCCAATTAACAGCTATTCCGATCGCGGGGCGATCGAGAAACAAGTTCATTGAAAATGCCAATCAACCGATCACCGCATATTGTAAAAAGCGCATTAAAAGAGGATCGCGATCGCAACAACTTTTTTTCCCCAAACCATGATAAATGTTTTCCTTGAAGAAATAGCGAACGTCGCGAAAATTCTTTTTCACTCCGTTTTCGGAAAATGCGTGAAACTTCATTTCGGAATTCAGATCATTTAATCATTGACCTTGAGATATTCGGTATTGATAATTTCGAGGATTTAACGCACTCCAATATTTACCATAACTGCACATATCCGGTTCCAGACCTCTAAAATCGGTGTAACTAACGGAAAAAAAATTATGTATGGACTGAATTTTTGACAGTCGGCTAAACCGACAAATAATGGAAGTGCTTATTCCCAATGCAGAATAAATACGAGGATCACGATTATGGGACATCATTTTTCAAACATACTTGAATTTGGGAAAAATTTATGGTTTTTTTCGGAATCAATTACTGTATTAGTTGACAAAGTTCAATTTGTTTTAATAAAAAGATATGACTAGTTAATTATTCCAAATAATTCCCCAAATATTATTTTAAAAAATGAATAATTTCTTTTTTTTACTTATTATAAACAAATAAAAGATCTTACGAAGTTGTCGCTGAATTATTTCAAAGTTAAAAAAGCGATTAGGCACGAAAATTTTATAACTTTATTTAAATATTACAAAGCAGAATTTGCAAAATGAAGTCATGAAATAGCCGTCAATACTTCAAGCTTTATACATGTGTACGGAATGTGAGAAATGCAACGAAATCATTGATAACACGCGACGTGACAAATCAGAGAACTTTAAATGGCTTCGGCTTTTTTTTCTAAAGAATTCCTAGAAATTGCTTTCGATGCAATTAGATCTACTCTTTCAAGTCTTCCAACATCCTGACAAACACCATTTACATTCGCATTTTTGCTTTCATTCCCTAGATTAGTCACGATTTAAGAATCGGAGTAATGAAATTTTCAGTTTTCAAATAGAAGATGGACTTATAAAGGGAAAAATGAGAGAAAAAAGAGAATGCTGGTAATAATCTAAAATTCAAGCTCTACGGATTGGTAGATGATGAGTAACCAAAGATTTTTATGTCCCCCCAATTTAATATCCAAATTTTCTTCTTATTTTAGTCTAACTTAAATCTTTAAATAGTTTGTATCATGTTTCAAAATTGTGAAAAAATTGGAAAACTGAAAATTTTCTAAATAGTCGATAGTTTTATGAGTAATTCGAAAATACAGAGATCGTTTATAAGTTACGTATATTGTTATCATTATCATACTTTTGGGAAAAGCTTATGGTTATTTTTTAATTTTGTGAAAAAGTTTCAAAAATTTGGAAGTATTGAAAAATTACAAAAAACTATTATTATTATACACAAATTAAAATTTTTTTACTTTATTATTATTGTTAAAATTTAAAGAAGATGAAAAAGTATTGGGACAATACTCCAGATTGTCGTAAATTCTATGAAATTCGAATAATTAGTTGAATTTCAGATAATGTTAATAAGTTTTGTACATCGTGAAAAATTTTTTAATTTCGAAGAATTCAGAAGAGTGACAGAGATTGTTCATAAGCTTTGTATATTGCGATCATTATCATATTTTTTAGAAAAGTGTATAGTTTTTTTTTATTTTATGAAAAAATTCTAAAACTTGGGAGTTTGAAAAATTACACACATTTTTATACAAAAATTTCAATAATTTTTTTTCGTTCATTATTGTTAAAATATAAAGAAAATAAACAAACATCGGGATAATTCTCCAGATTGTCGTAAATTCTGTGAAATTCGAATAATTTGTTGAATTTCAAATAATGTTAATAAATTTTGTACATCGGGAAAAATGTTGTAATTTCGGAAAATGACAGATTGTTTATAAGTTTTTGTGTATTGTTATCATTATCATATTTTTTGGAAAAGTGTATGGTTTTTTTTAATTTTATGAAAAAGTTTCAAGAACTTGGAAGCATTGAAAAATTACGAAAAATATGTAATTATACACAAAATAAAATTTTTTTTTCGATTATTATTGTTTAAATATAAAGAAGATGAAAAAGCATTGGGATAATTCTCCAGATTGTCGTAAATTCTGTGAAATTCGAATAATTTGTTGAATTTTAAATGATGTTAATAAAGTTTGTACATCGTGAAACATTTTGTAATTTCGAAAAACTACAGATTGTTCATTAGTTTTGTATATTGTGATCATTATCATATTTTTTAGAAAAATATATGTTTTTTTTTAAATCTTATGTAAAAATTTCAAAAACTTGGAAGTACTGAAAGGTTAAGTAAAATTATGATACACAAATTTAAATTAACTTTTTTCGATTATTATTATTAAAATCCAAAGAAAATGAAAAAACATTGAGAAAATTCTCCAGATTGTTGTAAATTCTTGGAAATTCGAAGAATTTGTTGAATTGCAGATGATATTAAAAAATTGGGTACACCGTAAAAAATTTTGAATTTCGAAAAATTACAGATACCGTGTAATATACTACATTTCTAAAAATCAAAAAATGTTTCATCATACTGATACAGTCCAAAATTTTTTAAATTTTAAAAATAATCTAGAATATAATATAACATTGAGATATGTTATTTGTAAAAATTATAATGAATTGGTTAAACTAGATATTAAATTATTTTTGAGTGGTATTTTTAGGTATTTAATTTTCATATTATTATCAAGTTTTTTGAAATTAAAAATTATTGATCCTCGCACAAAGATTTTATATAAGTGTAAAAATTAAATCAAAATTTGTAGTTTTAGAAAATTCCCGAAAATTTGTAAATTTTATTCCTTGTTTTCATTTTATTCACATTAAATAAAAAACTTTTCTTAAAGTTTTGCATTTTATGTTTTTTTTGTGAATTTCTTGTTTATACTTTTGTAAATATCTTATTCACAAATATATCTTACACATGTTATATATAAACAATACTTCCCAAAATTAGTAGAATTAGATTTTATAATATTTTTTGGACATCATAGTATAATTTACTGGGCATAACGTACTATTAGACATTATGGTTTGGACAATTCTACAGATTGTAAAACATTATTTCAAGATCTTTTTACTTTATTTTTAACATTATTTATGATTGGAATCAGAAAAATCCCGAATTCTCATCGTTAATAACAGTAAAAGACCGTCAAAAACCGTCGCGACCTGACCCATTTCCTTTTTCAGAGAGCGCAAACTCACGTCTCGATGTACGACCGCTCTCGAAAGTTGCACCTTTTTTTCGTTTGCTCAAGGAAAGCGATAAAGCTTTTGTTTGACACGAAAAAAAAGCCGGAGTGACTTTTCCCGAGATAATGGGCCGCTGAAACGTCGATTTCGAAGGGCAACGTCCTTATGAGGAAACGTCCTTGCTTTTTCTTCTCCTGCCTCTACTCCGAGAGCGTGCGCGAGATACGCGAGAGCTCGAGATATGCAAATAAGCCGAGTGGAAAAGACATAAGATTCGTAATTGAAGCCGATAAAAATGTCCTATCTTCGCCACTCTCTCATTGTGAACGAGTTAAGGCGCTTATTAGATAATACCCATAAAATTCGCGCCGTTTTCCACGTGCTACACAAAAAAGAATCAAGTGCTACGTCAAACTTTATAGCTCTCGTATTTGTCATTTGCGGAATTTCAATTAAACGGTGAAGATTTTATACTATTGATAGGGTTCTGGGTGGTGACTTAAATATGGGAACTTCATTTCTACGATTTATCGATTTTTTGGAGCCGAAAACAAGAAAAAAAAATGAGTTTTATTTTTTTTTTGGCTCCAAAAGATTATAAAGTTATATAAAAATTATAATGACACTATAATAACGAAACCCGTTGTAAAACACGATTTTTCTACCCTAAAAAATATTTTCATTAAGTTTTAGGCAATATTCAGAATCTTAAAATCTAAATTGAAGACGAAAAAAAATTACGACACATTACAACTCAGTGAATAATTAAAACGAACATCTTCCACTTGAATCCTTAATTTATAAATGACTTGGAGAACTTCTGGAATTTGAAAAAAACCGTTCTAATTTTAATCATCTTTGACATTGTCCATAAACTGCTACTCCAAAAGATGGTTTACCCGTGCTAATTGACGCCAAGTATGAAAACAAGCGCATAAAGAATGTGAAGATGTAGGCGAAGACAACCTGTGGAATTCAAATCTTGATAAAAACCAGTGGATAGTTCATGTCTATTTTTAACCCTTCAAAGTAAGTGCGCTTTATAAAAAAAAGCACGTGACTGTTTTTGAATAACGAATGAACAATGGATTAGAAAAATCATAGATTTCTAGATTAGCTCCGTTCAAATTTTCGCAATAACTTGAAAAGTAAAAAAAACTAATTAAAAGTACGTGAAATGTCAGCTCTCGATTTTTTGTTAAAAGAAGTCTTTTTTTATGTATTTAATTGCTTCAAGTCATCGTAGCTAAAGACAACGCATTTTTTTTGCAGTTCCCATCACTGAAAAAACGAATTTTGCCGAATCATATGCCTTGTAAACTTTTTGTTTCGAATCCCTGAACCTCATCACAAGATTCATTTGTTTTCGTAGTAGTTAATCAATCATACTCGTGTTCATTTTCTTTCAGTAAAATATAGTACATTTGTATGAAATGAACTGAACGTTAAATGAACCGATTCGTGGCTTTGTTTTACTGCGAGACAAAAACGCAACTTCTCATGGGAAAATTAAGTGACTCTATCGTTGTGAGCCCTTGTTGGCTTTTTCTCGAGTGCTTTGGTTTGCTTGATTTTTCCACCCAGTTTTTCTCAAGTAGCATTCGTCTCGCGATTGTCCGCGGATGATTTGAAACGGATGGCGGAATAACGCGGAATGCCGGGGGATTCTCCTGACACTTGACACCGCGATGCGCTTCAAAGCGACAGGCACACGTCATCGCGGCAGCGCAGCTCCGCGCGAAGACTCGTCGCCGCTACCTTTTATCGCTTTTATTACTTCTGTTAATTTCTACGAATCCTTGACTCGCTATCCCCGATCGCTTGCCTTATAAAGCTAATGAATAAAAGAGGACAGATCGACAATGGCAGGCTATTTTTCCCCGAGATCATTTGATGACTTTCGCATCCGAACCCTTCCAATGATTGATTGTTTTCGCAGTCCAAGCTAAAATTGACGTCAATCAATTGATGAGGAAATTAATCGTAATTCGCGGCTGTTGGAGTTTGTGTGTGGAAGCTAGGGACGTACACTACCATGCAAAAGTATAAATATATTTTTTGGGGGGATTGTGGTTGTTTTTTACTTGTGTTAAACAGTGTTTTATGATGAAATATTTATGAAAACTGGACAATGGAGTATTTTGTTATGATTTACAGTATGTTCATTAAATGTGAACTTTGTATGGAAGTATTTAAAAATGCCGAATAATTAAAACATGTAAAAACAATAAATCCAATACACATCAATCAATATAAATAAATTTTTCTTAAAAAAAAATAATTTATTCATTTTGCAGCGTAAAAATGATGCTAATTAGGAATACAAATTTTTGGTTCCTTTATAATTCCATTATTTTGACTAATAATTATTAGCTAATTCATTGCAAATATATGTAAATCATGGCAGAAAAGTCTATTTCATAGTTTATATACAAGACTAAATTACAAAATTCTGTTGAACACAACAAAAAACAATCGTGAACTTAAAAAATAGGTTCCCTCGATGATGTTCTTATACTTTTGCACGGTAGTGTAGGTAGAAAAAATTTTTGGGAGGGGTTTTTTAAAAAAATTGTTTTCTTGAAAGTATTTCAAAATATTGAAAAATTTTAGAACACTTTGATTTCTAGAGCATTGAATTTTGGAGAGCTGTATGGAAATTATCAATATCAGAAAATCCTTCAAGTTGTATACATCATTAGGAAATATGAAAAATACTGGAAGTGTTAGAAAAAGACGAAGTTATAACCCTAGTGACGTAAAATACAAAAAAATCGAGTTCCATTACATTAATTATGAAAAATGGTAGACTCTGGACTCCAAAATTTATATAACTTTGAATCTCTGAAATTCATGTAATTTAAAAATTTAAGTACTAAAACAAGATTGTCAAAGATTTAAAATTATGAAATCCCCAAAGAAATGTATTTTCCAAATATTTTAGGAATTTATTATATTTCCTTATTTTCTGCTTTTCATAAAATATCATTATTTCACAAATCTAATGAGATCAACTCGAGGAGCTCCCGAAAATCAGGTTTTTTGAAAAAGTCTGATTTGACATTATTTTCTTCAAAATCTATAAAAACATTGAAAATTTTCACAACCCTTGATTTCTAAAGCATTGAATTTGGGAAAGCTGTATGGAAATTCTCAATATCAGAAAATCCTTCAAGTTGTATAAATAATGAGGAAATATGAAAAATTCTTAAAGTATCAGAAACAGAAAAAATTCTAACCTCAGTAACGTAATTACACAAAATCGAGTTCCATTTTATTGAATGCGTATATGAAAAATGGTAGACTTTGGATTCCAAAATTTATAACTTTTTTAATCCCTGAAATTCATAAAATTTAAAAATTCCAGTACCGAAAACAGATTCTCAAAAATCAAAAATCATGAAATCGCATAATAAATGTATTTTCCAAGTATTTCAGAAATTTCCAAAATTTCCTTATTTAAGGCTATTCATATAATATCATTATTGCACAAATTTAATCACATCAACTCGAGGACCTCCCAAAAATCAGATTTTTTGGAAAAGTCTGTTTTGATATTATTTTTTTGAAAATCAATGAAAATATTAAAAAAAAATTTCAACACTTTGTTTCCTAGAGCATTGAATTTTGGAGTGCTGTATGGAAATTCTCAGTATTAGAAAATACTTCAAAATGTATAAAAATAATTACGAAATATGAAAAATACTGAAAGTAGTAGAAAAAGACGAAATTCTAACCCTAGTAACGTAAAATACAAAAAAATCGAGTTTCATTATATTAATTATGAAAAATCATAGACCATGGACTCAAAAATTTATATGACTTCGAATCTCCAAAATTCATGAAATTTAAAAATTTGAGTACTGAAACAAGATTATCAAAGATTAAAAATCATGAAATCCCAAAAGAAATGTATTTTCAAGTATTTCAGGAATTTCTAAAATTTCCTCATTTCATACTATTCATACAATATCAATATTTCACAAATCTAATTAGATCACTCGAGGACCTCCCAAAAATCATATTTTTTAGAAAAGTCTGTTTTCATACTATTTTATTGAAAATTAGTAAAACCATTAAAAATTTTTACAACACTTTGATTTCTATAGAATTAAATTTCGAAGAGCTTTATGAAAGTTTTCGATAATCAGAAAATCCTCCAAGTTGTATAAATTATTAGTAAATATGAAAAATACTGCAAATATTAGAAAAAAAAAAAAGTTCTAACCCCAGCGACGTAAAATACACAAAAACCGAGTTCCATTTTATTAAATACATATATGAAAAATGGTAGACTCAATTCTCCAAAATTTATATACCTTTGAATTTCCGAAATTCAAAAAAATTTAAAAATTTAAGTACCGAAACCAGATTCTCAAAGATTAAAAATCATGAAATCCCATAATAAATGTATTTTCCAAGTATTTCAGAAATGTCCGAAATGTCCTTATTTCATGCTATTCATACCATATAATTATTTAACTAATCTAATCAGATCAACTCAAAGACCTCCCAAAAATCAGATTTCAAGACTTTACAAAATTTCAGCAATTCCTTTTTATCACCAACGTCGTTAGGGTTATAACGACAGATCGACCTTAAAATGCTTCTCGTTCTGTTTCAATGCAAACCAAAAAAAAAAAAAAACGAAGAAATTACCCTGTAATTTAATGCGCGGATTTATTTTTCAACGCGAAAACGCAAGCAACCTTGGTCGAGAGAGCTTTTCTTTACCGCCGTCTGTGACCGGTAACCTGTTGCACGAAACTGATAGGTGTTTACATACTTCAGCCTTTGCGTCCGGTATGTCAGGTGAATTACGAGATTCCCGGGGCCCCGCGGTATAAGCGAGATCACTCGGCGAAAAAAAAAAAAAAAGCGGAACCATAGCAAAAAGAAGTCGTGGATCTGGTTTATTTATAGTCGCAATTGAAGTTTGGAGGCGAAAGAGATTGACGCGTCTTTGGTGCTCGCCGAAGACAATGTTCCGGATTTTTCATCCCTAGATTAAAAATCTAGGAATGAAATTCTTATATATTTATATTATTCAGAGTGTTCCTTGAATTCTTTGCATGTGGAAGTGATTTTGAATAATTGTCTTGTGATGTTTTGTTTATTATATGTACTTGGTAACAACATAGTTTTGTAGTATTTGTGTCGATATCTGTTTTTTAAAATATTTTTTACCTGTTGCTTAATTAAATGTTTTTTATTGAAATATGATATTCAATATTCAGCAAAACCATGAAATTGAGTGTGATATTTTCTGAATAATTATTTAACAATGTTCATTAGTCGAGTCATATGTTGTTGTGATATATCAAGCGTTGCTAGACTCACACTGAGTCTTTTTGTGTATTTTCGTGTGTTTTTTGATTTTGAAAATGTTGAATATAGAACGAAAAATATTATTATGCATAGTTTGGAAGTGTATGATATAAGTAGAATTTTTAAAAAATTAATCGTGTTATGTGATTGTGGAAATAATGACACTTTTTCCGGAATTATTGGTAATTTTGGAATTATGAATGTTTTTTTGATATGTCATAATTTACTGAATTTCGAACATTATACAATCTAATCGAAAACTTGCAAATTTCATCAAGGATCGTGAAATTCAATAAGATTTTTAGTAAATTTTCGATGATCCTAAAATTTTTTTAATTTGTTTTAAAAAAACGAAATATTATTATTGAAGTTTTAAAAATATAAGATATGAGCACAATCTTTACAAAGTTAACCATGTTCTGAAATTCTGGAAAAATGGACACTTTTTCAAAATTATTAGTAATTTTGAAATTATCAATGTGTTTTTTTTATTTTTCAGAATATCCTGAATTTCGAAGATCATTACAATCTACTCAAAATTTGTTTAATCTTATAAATGATCGTCGAATTCAGTAAGATTTTTTATGAATTTTTGATATTCTTCAAATTTTTTGAATTTGTATTAAAATAATAAAAAACTATCATTCAAATTTTGAAACAATATGATATGATCACGAATCTTTACAAAATTAGCAATGTTCTGAAATTCTGCAAATAATGACATTTTTTCCAGAATTATTGACAATTTTGGGACTATGAATGTTTTTTTGATATGTCATAATTTTTTGAATTTCGAAAATGATACAACCTACTCAAAACTTTTGAAATTTTATAAATGATCGTCGACTTCAGTAAGATTTTTTGTGAATTTTTGATAATCCTAAAACTTTTCGAATTTTTATAATAAAAGATTATCATTAAAATTTTTTAAAAATATGATATGAGGACTATCTTTACAAAATTAATCATGTTCTGAAATTCTGCAAATAATGACACTATTTTTACAGTTATTAATAATTTTAAAATTATCAATGTTCTATTCATTTTTCAGAATTTCCTAAATTTCAAGGATCATACAATCTATTCAAAACTTTTCAAATTTTATGAATAATTGTCGAACTCAGTAAGATTTTTTGTGATTTTTTGATAATTCTTTAAGTTTTTGAATTTTTATCAAAAATAATAAAATATTATTATGTATCTTTCAAAGAAATATAACAAGAGCCTAATCCTCAAAAAATAATTCATATTATCGAATTCTGCAAATAATAACATTTTGTCCAAAATTTTGAATACTTTTGAAAATGTAATTTTATTTTTTTTTATTTTTCAGAATTTCCTAGATTTCTAACATCATATACTTAATCTACTCAAAACTTTTCAAACTTTATAAATGATGGTAAAATTCAGTAAGATTTTTCGTGATTTTTTATACTTCACATTTTTCTCAAATTGGTCTAAAAAATAAAAAAAAAATTTCATCCATTTTTTGAAAAAAAGTCTTAATAACATAAAAAGTGTTAAAAAAAACTCAATCTACGAAATTTTGTTTACGTAAAAATATCTTTTTTGCTTAGGGTTCGAGTGGCTTCAGACTTGGATTTTTGAATCGAATTTTCTTCGATCCATAAAAGTTTCTTACAATATAAAAACATTTATCTATATAAAAAATTAGACTGAAAAAAATTTAGTAAATAATTCAATAATATACTGTCCTGAAATGGTAAACTTTCCTCATATTTTTTCTCATACTGTAATAATCTTTTCTAATCCACATTTCAAAAAAAGCTATATGGGTTTCTCGGTATCCAAATCTGTATAGTTCTTTTCGTTACATTTTTTCATACTTTCCAATAAATCATATCAGTATTGTCATTTCTCGTTACAACATGACATTACCATAAAATTTAGTACAGTAAAAACGAAACACAAAAACCCCAACTTTTTTCCATTCGATCAACTTCACGAAATGATTTTGACACACGCGTATATAATTTTAACGCTGACCTTAACAAGACACGTATAGGGTTACCTTATCTCTCTTTTCAACTCTAAAAACATAAAAAATGTTGAGCCTCATCGAGTGTTCATGATTCCAATGTGTAAATGGGCGCGTTCTTCATATTTGGCGAAAACGTGTTATTAATAAAGCAGGCGCTGTTCTTGTTATTTACAGGTCGCGCTTTGAAATTCAACGAGCATTACACGAGACGGCCGGGATGGTAATTGGCGAAATTGCACGCGAGTCTCTCAATTTTCCCCCGACGTCCTGATTGAAGGCCGCGCACTCCTCTCGGGGCCATCGTAAAAAGGGCTAGAAATTGTCCTTGTTTTTGCTGTCACCGCGGGTAGCCCTCTCCGCGTTTCTTCCACAAATAACGTACTGCGATTACTCGTTTTCGCGCGGGTCCCAGAGAACGGAAAGCGATAGGAAACCCGGCGCCAGGCGCTCTTTCTCAAGATCTCGGCCACGCTTTCCGAAATTCTGGATCGAGGGTAAATGCGCTATAAAAGTAAAAGGATTTTCGACATGAAATCGGTATTTATTGATTTGTTAAATGGAGTCGAGGAATTGCTTAAACCTGTTTTCAATTTTCCCGAGTTTCACAGATAGGAAATGGTTGTTACACTTTTTGGTCACTCATGTTTGTGACAACAAGATGTATGGATTATTTGTACATCTTTGGATATTGATATTGAATCAGAAAATAACGTAACTTTATACAGATGCATCTTTGAGTGTGCTTTGAGTGAGCATTTTTTAAGTCAGCAAAGGCACTGCTCTGTTTGATGCATGAAAGCCTCATAAATGCACCAACGAACTCTTTACATCACTCAAACTAGGATATAATTTCAGTCAATCATTATACAGCATTGAATGCGCAAAGATACCTACAACAGTGCTATCTGGACCTCGATAGAAATTTATTCCATCACAAACTACTTCTATTCTTCTCAAAATTAGAAAACTGATAAAACGGATTCGGGAAAAGCGGAGAATCGGAAGAATCGGAAGAAGAAATGGAAGATGCAAAAGAAGCGTTGAACCCACTGGATACAAACATGAACCGTAGGACAATGGACCGTTTCTCAAGAGTCTTTCCCATAAATGTCACCGTTTCCTGCACAAAAATATAGTCGAGCAGTAGTACTACCGGCCATTATGGCCACCGAGCCAGGAAGAAGAGATTTTCATGCTTTCCGATATTCCGCGGAAGGAGCTGGCCGTCGAGGCATATGGGAGGGCGAACCTTTGTCCCTTTGCGAATTCGCATTTACATTGTTGCGTGACGATACCGATCCACCTGTCACACCGCGGCTTCGCTTTGTTATCTACCTTTTCACCGCCTGTCCCGCTTATTCTGATATGCCCTGAGAACTTTATCATCATTGCCTCTCCCACTCCCATTTCTTCTCTTACTTCCACGCGGAAAAAGGGAAAAACGCTCGAAAAATAATTTATGCACCTGAGACGTTAAAGGCGTGGATTTACGACCCGTTATTTCACGCTCGTGGTGGAGAAAATAATCGAGGTGAAGTATCCAATGGGACATTGGACCATGAACATGACACATTATCTCGCATGCGTTTTTGTGGGATTTAATGAAGGTCTTGGGAATTCGTTAGGGGTACATAGAGCTTTGATAACACAATTTTTTTAGCATGTTCGCCCTTTGTCATCTGCTTTTATAATCTGTAGAAAAGGTCGATTTGTGTGGTGTAATCATTTGTTCAGGCAGTTCAATTTTGTATTATTTTTTTTTAAATAATGGTTTATTCGTAAATATTCCCAAAATATTCAGAAAATTTTTTATTCGAATGCATTTCAGAAAAGTCTGTACTCGAACTATTATAAATACTATGTTACTTTTTTAATGAAAAATTATTATTCACGGTTTCCTAATATTCGGAAATGATTTTAAAGAATCATTTATATACTAGAATGTGAGAAATGATAAATACAATTTTTTTTTCGAGCAAACACCGTGATGTGCATCCTAATCTATACTCAAATATAGGTCAGTAGATATATGAATAAGAAACGGAAACAAAAAATGTAACGGCGTTTTGTATCAAAATACACTTCTAATAATTTTTCAAATTTTTTCATTACTTGAGGAAGGAACTTGTAAACATTGATTCGTTGAGTAAATGACTGAATTTATTGATAACATAAAATTTTATAATCAAATAATTAATAAACGAATTGAATCTATATTCTTTTTTTGGGTCAAATATTTGGCTAATTTTTTAACTGTAAATTCTCATTAAAATATTTCATAATAATTTATCATTTTTTGAAATAATCTACACAAATTTTACCCGTATCCTTATTTAAGAATAGTAAATTAATTGTAAGTATAAAAAAATTTTGACTGCTTTTTATGAATTCATCCCAATATTAACATTGCAAATAGTAGGAATGAGAAATTGTATGAAATAATCGTTATCAAAATCATATTTGGAGATTTTCTGAATTCCTTCTATCTACATTATCTTTTATCAAATTTTCCTGGTCCGTTAGATTGGTGTTTGAATAAAAAATACAGTTTGTTTAGCTTTATCTTCAAGTATGACATAGATGAAAAAATTGGAGGTTTGGTAAGATTCAAGCTTCAAACTTTTCACTCTGAAAACGTTGACTGACATTATTATTGTCATGATACACATGTAATTTTGCAAAAAATATAAAGTTGTTTTTGTGGATCTTGTGATATAGAATATTGTTTAAATATTTGTCATTTTAACGTAACTTCACTCTCCATGACTTCCAAACCTCCAATCAAAAAAAAAAAAAAAAAATACGCTTAAGCACTCTAAAAATTTAATCTTATTTTAAGATGCAACAAAACAAAGCTCGACTTGAAGTTCAAGTACTGCCTTAAATTTAAAATTAAAAAAAATTATCATAATTTGAAGAATCATTCTTAATTCAAGACATATTTGATTGATTCAAAACTTGCTTACTTGAAAATAACTTTAAACATAAACTAAATTTAAGATACCATTTGAATTTTTGGCTTTGTATAGTGCACATTCGAGAGAAAATTTTACCATCGAATCATGATAAAAAAAATGATTTGACTTTGTACTCCGATTTTAAACAAAAAGAAGAAATGTAACCGAATGCTTGAAAAAATGCGAATAATTCAGATTTTGTACTATTCTTTCATTTTTTCAAATTTTTAAGAATATATTACTGCTTTTGTATTTTTTCATAAACTCAAAGTTTTTTACATTTCACAAAATTTATCAACACTGTCTGAAATATTTAGAATTAATTTTGATTTTCTAGAATTTTTTATGACCTTTCAAATTTTCACATTCTTTAATTGTCTATTTTTGTCATAATTTTACAATTTTTATCTATATTCGTAAAATTATCGACGAAATCCGTATAATATGATATTCTTGGACATGAAGGTTTTCCACAATCTACGAAATTTGAAAAATCTTCAAAAACCCTACCCATTCTTCGAGTTTGCTCTGACTTTTGACAACCTTGAAAAGTTTTAACATTGTATGCTTTCCAGAATTTTGAAACTTTTCGAATTTTATGAATATTTCTAAAATTATCAACAATATCCGTATGATACAACATTTTGTAATCAATTAAAATTTTAGGAATATAACTGTTTCTGCAGATGAAAAAAATCTAGCAGTTTTTTATAATCTACGAAATTCTACTACTACTACTACTCGAAGTTCAAATACTGCCCGAAATCTATCACAATTCGACTAAACCATTCTTCATTCAAGACATATCCTCTTAACCCAAGTCTCACTTGAAAACAAACCCGAACTCCAGATAAATTTCAATTTCAAGTCCAGCCCTTCTCTCCATCTCAAAATAAGATTTCCTTGTTACAGCGATAAATGAGTGACGTGAAAAAGATGACGCAACAGCGATATCACCAAAGCTCAAAACGTTCACGTTTCCAAGTTTAACCCGTTACTTGGGAACCCTGAAAAAACCACGCGCGATTAGTGAAACGAGGCTGTCATGTGATTTTCGTGTAATGACAATGGACAAACAGCAGATCGACCGTGTAAATGCCATCGAATGACTCTTGGCGTAATGCATTGGGGGGAGGGCAGGTAGGGACCCCCTCCCCTCCCCCCTTTTTACCCCCCTTCCAGCATCTCTTCTTCCACCTGAGCCGCGATTCTTTCTTACGGACACACGCCAATTGGAGAAGCCACGTCTTGGCCAAGTCTTTATAAGTAGGAGCCATCCGAGTCCTCGGAACTTACTCCCTCTCGTGAAGGTGGCCGGTGCGATAGGAAACCGATTTCCAGAATACGCGCACCGCTGCGATTATATATATTTTCTCGCGGCGCTGCGGTACCGCGTGCACATAACCCGGATCCGCGAGACGGTACACGAGAAGTGGAGGAAACCCCGAAGATAAGCATCGGACCTACCCCGAGTGCCGTCCAAGACATGTGCTTTTGAGTTCCACGGCACGTGATAAAACGCAGTTTTGCCGAATTTTTTTCGTTTTCGAGTTACGGTGAGTTTCGTGTGGAAATTCGAGTTTGATTTTGACTGAGAGGATTGAGTTTCTGGTGTTAAATATTATCTAAGTTTATTCGAGTGGAAATTTCACTCTGAATGAGCGAAATTTAGTTGTTTTAGAGGGATGATTCACTTGGAATAATTCGGAGGGTTAGTTTTTTCGAGTGAAGTTTTTACTCGTTTAGAGTGAAATTTCCACTCAAGTTTAAGATGCATGATTTAAAGAGTAAACGATTAATTTTCGAAAAATGATTATAATAATTTGTAGTGTTGAGTATTGAATTACAATGTATTAAGATAGAAGTTGTTTTTTTTCTCAAGTTGGAGCATTAGTTTTTTCTAACTGTCAGAATTTCCTTTTGAGTAATGAAATTAAAAAAATTTCGTAAACATAGTTTGTAATTTATGTGTTTGAAGTTCCGAACGTTGAAGAAATAAACTAAAATAATAAAAAATTCGTTTTCCAGCTTCATCTGAAATTAAATTAAGTATAAGTTGGTCATGTTTGATAATAATTGTTCGATTTTAAGGATTATTAATGATTTTTACGTAATGGGAACGATTTTTTTATTTTGCTCATTTTGAAACGTTTGAAACATCACGTGAAATATTTTTGAAACATTTTTGAATTTCTTTTTTTTTTCATTTTCGAGTTACGGTGACTTTGGTGTGGAAATTTGAGTTATGATTTTGACTAAGTTTATGGTGGTGAATACTATCTGAATTCAGTCGAGTGGAATTTCACCCTAAACGAGCGAATTGGGTTTTCCATCTTTAATTTGAATCTGTCGTTTTTTGGAGTGAAATTTTTACTCGTTTAGAGTGAAATTTCCACTCTAGTTTGAGTTGCATGAGTCATTTTCGAAAAATGATAATAGGAATTTGTAGTGTTGAGTATTGAGTTACAATGTAGTAGGATAGAAGTTTTTTTTCTCAGGTTGGAGCATCAGTTTTTTCTAACTCTCTGAATTCCGTTTTGAGCAATGAAATCAAAAAATTTAGTAAACACAAGATTAAATTAATGGCCTTAAGTTCCAAACGTTAAAGAAATAAACTAAAATTCCTGCTTCACCAAAAATTAAATCATTAATAAGTTGGTGATGTTTTATAATAATTGTTCAATTTAAAGGATTATTCATGACTTTTACTATAAAAGGTAGTGGGAACGATTTTTTAAAATTTTGTTAATTGTTAAAAGTTTGAAACATCAGGTGAAATATTAAAAAAAATTTTGTTAACGTTTTTTCATTTTCGAGTTACGGTGAGTTTAGTGTAGAAATTCGAGTTTGATTTTAACTGAGAGGATTGAGTTTCTGGTATTGAATACTATCTAAATTTCTCCAAGTGGAAATTTCACCCTAAACGAGCGAATTGGATTTTCAATTTTTAAATTTAATCTGTCGTTTTTTGGAGTGAAGTTTTTTACTCGTTTAGAGTGAAATTTCCACTCAAGTTGAAATTGCATGATTTAGAGAGTAAATGAGTAATTTTCGAAAAATGATGATAAGAATTTGAAGTGTTAAGTATTGAGTTACAATGTAGTAGGATAGAAGTTTTTTTTTTTTTTTTTTTTTATGTTGGAGCATCAGTTTTTTCTAACTCTGAATTTCGTTTTGAGTTATGAAATCAAAAAAATTTCGTAAACACTATTTGTAATTCATGTGCTTGAAGTTCCAAACGTTGAAGAAATAAACGAAAATAATGAAAAATTCGTTTTCTAGCTTCACCTAAAATTTAATTATAAATAAGCTGGTAAGGTTGGAAATTAATTGTTTAATTTCAAGGATTATTTATTACTTTAACTTTGAAAGATAATAAGAAAAAATTTTTTTTATTTTGTTAATCTTGAAACGCTTGTAACTTCAGGCGAAATATTTTTGAAACATTTTTGAATATGCCCCGCATAGCTCAAGTGTTGAGCACTCGACCGGAAATCCAGAGGTTGCGGTTTCGAACTCACTATGGAGCAGATTTTTTTTCTCACGAAACAAAAATTGAATTTATGATTTTTGAATATTTTTTTCATTTTGGACACGCTGAGTTTTTTGTGAAAACTCGAATTCCGGTTTTGAATGAGATGGTTAGATTTTTAGTGTTAAATAATGGTTTTTGAAAAATTATGGTGTCATAAAAAATATGATATAATTTTGAAAAATTAAGGTGCTAGTAATTTTTCTGGATCAGTTCTAGTTTTAAAAATTTTGGATTTTAAAAATTCCAGCGTATGAGGCTCCCTAGAAACAAATTGCTTTAAATTCTTAAACAATTTATCCGATTATTATAAATTAAGAACTGCATTTTTTGACAAAAATTGGAATTTGAGAAAAATATTTTCAGCAGTATTAAAAGTGAATTATTAATCATGTTTTGCAGAAATTGACATTTGCATTTTTTTTTTTTTTTCAATTCAAGGCTTGAGCACTGGTACAGTGGGAAAGTAAAAATTCTCTATAAATTGAAATTTGATTGTTGGAATTAACAAGAATAAGATGAAGATACTGAAAAATTAGTGAATAAAAACTTAATATATGGAGAAAACACTGTATATTTAACGGAAAAAATAATCATTAGAATTTCGTTGTTTTCAATTTAAGTCACATAAAATTTTCAACTCTGAAACTTCGAATTCTAGAAATTTAGACAGAATTTTATACACAAACTGTAAAAACACTCAAACTACTAGAATCCTATGAAAGAACTGATTTCCGGAAAATCTGAACAAATACGTACGATCTATAAAACTTAGAATTCTTGACCATCAAATTCTAAAACAACGCATATAAAAATCTATTAAAACATTAGATATCCGTGAGAATGCTATATAAAATGCTACAAAATCCTATAAACTTTTTTAAGAAATACGAAAATATATATATACAGGGTGTCCCAAAGTCCGCGATAAAAAAAAATCCTGAATTCCTTTTTCAATTTCGAGTCGAAAAGTCCTTTACCACTTTTTGCAAA
>JAPYZL010130415.1:0-16054 GCA_030522825.1 Platygaster orseoliae
AGTACTCCAAAAAGAGGATTTCGTTCCTGCGTTCCATAAAAATGAAGTGGCCAGTTTTACACATGCATGGGAAAAAATATTGTATGCTACAAGGGAGAACAAAGATGATTCCAACTCGTACAATTGTGCACTCGCTTCGCTCGTGCCCAAACTTTGCACTCGTTGGAATCATCCTTTTTCTCCCTTGTAGCATAAATATCTATTTTATACCTTAGTAAAGAGTAAATCAAATTTTTGTATGAAATGTCGATATTGTTAATTTAGATTGACAATGTTGTAAGGTTTTTGAAACATTATTATAGCTACCAATTTGACAATTATACAATACTTCAAAATATACTGGTAAAAATTTAATTGCTTACTTACTTTTTTTTATAATGTTCTTAAAAAAATAAGTGAAATTCTACATTTACTGCATCTGTAACTTTCTTTTTTTATCATACTGTTTTTGATTATTGCAGGTAATAAATTGAAAAAAACGAAGAATTTCAAAAGATTTTTACTAATTAAGTAATGAAAAGTAATTTAAGTAATCAACTCATTTCAATTTCACCCAAACGTTAAAGAAAAAATAAGTATGTGATTGAAGTTATTTCTGATCCCGAACATTCTCGAGATCGCGAAATGTCACGAGAATTCCCGAAAATTCTGGATCCCGTACACCACTAAAAATTTATCATGTTTTTAAGATGCTAAAAATTCGTTGTTCGAATACTTTTTAGACATTGAAATGGAGATAATCCCAATTCTCGCTTCGATGGAACTTCGAGGTGTAGGGTTGAACACAACAGTCTTGCGTGAACTCTCAGTAATTATGCAAGGCGAAATGACGAGAACCCAAGAACAAATTTTCAGCTTGGCTGGGAGAAAATTCAACTTGTGTTCATCGAAAGAAGTTTCACAAGTACGATTCACGGTTTTTTTCTGTTAATTTCACAATATCTTTTTTACTAATAAAACTTGAAGATTTCAAGAAAAAAAATTGGCTGTGAAATAAATGTGGATTGTTTGTGATTTTTTCAGGTTTTAAATTTGCCAATGAAAGGAAAAATTTCTACTGGCAAATCGGTTTTGGCAAAGTGCGAAAATCCTATCGCAGATATGATTGTTTCGTGGAGAAAAATGAGCACTACACAATCGAACGTAAAGAAATTAAAAAAAAAATACATTTTTATTATTTTCTTCAAGTTATTTCAATCGTTATTTATATAACTTTTCGTATTACAAATGTTTTCTTGTATTTCAGATTGTTTTGCCATTTTTGCACATGGTTGACGACGATTGCCGAATTCGAGGATCTTGTATAACGCACTCATCCACGGGTCGAATTTCCATGCAAGAACCCAACATTCAAAATGTGCCTAAAGATTTTTCTTCTTATCTTGAGACCGTTACTTTCAGCGTTCGTTCCGCGTTCGTGCCAAATTTCGGGAGCATTTTCTTATCCGCAGATTATTGCCAACTCGAACTGCGATTGTTGGCCCATTTTTCCAAAGACCCTGTGCTTTGCCACGCAATTTGCAACGAAAATGGAGACATTTTTAAGAATATCGCTGCTAAATGGAACAAAGTACTTCTGAACGAGGTAAAATTTAATTATTTAATCATTGAAACTTTTCATTGAGATATAAAATACTTTTTTCAATCGTAAAATCAAATTTATTTTATGTACTTCAATTTTTGAACGAGGTAAAATTAATACTCTTTCAGTAATTGCAATTATTTATTCAGGTACAGCAAAGTTTTTCATAACTCCATGAAATGGTGGAAACAAATTTATTTTTGGTACTTCAATTTTTAAATATTAAAATATTAGCATTTCTTACGATTTCCTAAGTTTTCGTCGTAAAATAATAATCCTATCATGTTTATTTATTTATCCAATTACAATTTCTAGAATTCGATTGTGATAGAAAAAAAATTAAAAAATCATAGTTCATAAAGTTTCAAAGGAAAGAAAAGAAAAGATACACCTGAATATTTTCAAATACAATAATTTGCGAATTCGAAAATTCCTGATTCAGTTTAGACGTTTCGAATGGTTAATTTTATTGATACAAAATTTGAACATTATTTTTCATGGAATTTCAAGATTTTATAATTTACAAAAACTAATAAAAACATCATAAATTTCATGATTTACATATTTGAATTTTAAGATACAGTTTACAGTAACAGGAAAAACTTGACGATAATTTTTGTATGCATGTAAAATGGAAATTTGTCGAGTAGAAATTATCGGATATCGGATCAAAATTTTGATCAGAAATCTGGTCATTTTTATTTATTTCATTATTTATTGCATTTTTGAAAAGCTATAATTGCAACGAAGAAAAAGATTAATTTTTATCGAACAATTGGAAAGTAAATTTAAAAATGTGTACATGAAAAAAAATCATGAATTAGACTTTTAAATAAATTTAATTATTTCGAATTTTAGAACTCATAAATTTTATATTACGTTAATTGTTTTTTGATTGATAATCAAACAAAAGTCAAAAAGAAAGGCAAGAAATAAAAATTTTAATTGTTATAAATTCAATTAATGAAAAATAGAAATTTCGAGATCAAAAAAATGTGTAATTTTGATATTTTAAATAAAAATTGTGAATTTTGTGCATTGTAAAACTAAATTAATTGAAGTCCTATAAATTGTTGTTGATAAAAGAATCGATTTCTTGTTATTAATATTCTTCAGTGTTTTTAAATTTATGAATTATGAATCAAAATTTTTTTATCGAATATACTGTAGAGTAAAAAAGTTGAAAAAATGGATAAATAAATAAATAAATAAATAATTAATTAAATAAATATATACGTACAGATTAAACTTATAAAAAATAAAAATTGTGAATTCAAAAAGATTTGTGATCTCGATATTTTGGACTGCGAATTAAAATTTTTTTGTTATTAGAATAAATGGTGAATTTGCATTTATAAACAGAACTTACTGCAAAATGTGCGAATCATTCGAAAATGGAAAATTTTTTCTGGAATAATTAAAAAATCAAACGAGAAATATTTTGTGAAAAAAAAAATGTGTGATTGAAACATTAAACTTCAAAAAATCATTGTATTGATATGCTGAAGGAAAATAATAAATAAGAAAGTTAAACTTATACTGTAACTGATTTTAACAAAATTCCCTAAAAGGACAAATCTTTCAGATTCCTAAATTTTTATTTCACATTAATTGAATCCATTACTATGATTATTTTTGATTTTTGGCCTTTTTCGTCAACTCATATTTTTAAAAAAATTTGATGAAAGAAAACGGCCATATAAATTCGTGTAAGATAAAATTCGAAGTTATTGATTTATAGAAATGTTTCAGTTCTCTGATACAAATTTATCTACCCTATAATTTTTTTTAATGATATGCTATTAAATCAAACGTATTATTAAATGTCTAGAGCTTATCAAATTCCTGCATTTTTTAGGTAAATGACGAAATGCGCCAAAGAACAAAACAATTATGCTACGGCATGATTTATGGAATGGGAACAAAAACTTTGGCCGAGATTTTGAAAGTCACGGAAGCTGAGTCCACCGAGTTTTTCGAAAAATTTATGGGTACTTTTAAGCGCGTGAGAAAATATCTCGAAAAATTTACCGAGGAAGCTCGAGTCAAAGGATACGTGACGACTTTAATGGGAAGACGGCGAAATTTGCCTGGATTATTCAGCAAAAATCGATCAGAAAGATGTAAGTCCCATAATTTTAGTTTCTCGATTTCGTAGAAAATAGTTTAAACATCAATTGAAATTTATTGTTTCAATATTATTATACATAAAAAAAAATAGGATCCAACTGATTTTTTTCCCTGGCGCTCTTCAGAACCCGTAACTTACGGGATTTTTTACGAGTGGTTTGTGCAAAAAACACTTGTAAGTATATTTGAGTTTTTTAGCGAAATCAATAATGAAATAAACGATATTCTTTGAGGAAAATTACAATTAAGGGTATTTTTCCGATTTTTTATCATCCAAACTCGCATAACACTTGAGAAAACTATTATTATATCTTTTAGGTATTATTTATTCCTTGTTAATTCTAAACGGCAGATTATAATAAAAAATTTCAAATAAAAAAGATCAAATTTGAAGGTTTCAGAAATCCAAAAAATTTAATTCTTTAACAAATTTTCTGAAATTTGAAGATAGTTTTAAATTACTGACATTTTAAATGTATTTTAGATTTGAAATAAGGATATCCGAAAAGTTAAAAAATTATTGAATTTGCAAAAATTTTCAGTAATGTTGAAATTTTCACGAGATTTTCTATTTTTTTGAAATTCAAGTTTTGAAAAATTAAAAACTGTATAATGATTTTCGAAGTATCATAATTTTCTAAATTCTTTAAAATGTCTAAAATTCTTAACATTTTCGTTTCTCTGGAGTTTTAAAATTTCCTAAAATTCCATTATTTCCAAAATTTCTCAAATTCCCCAAGTTTTTATTTTGATATTTTGAATTTAAATTTGAAATAAAAATTAAAAAAATCAAAATAACAGTTGATTATCAATTGTCAATAAAAAAAATTGAAAATTCATTAAAAATTAGAAATTTTAAAAATCAAATTCGGAAGTTTTAAAATCCAAAAAGTTTTTTGTTTTCCGAAAATTTCATCATTTCAAGAATTTTCGAAGTTTTTATTTTGAAATTTAAATTTACATTGCAGTTCAAGATTACAAACATCATAATTGAAAATGAATTAGTAATTAGAAATTGAAGACGAACATTACAAATTTATGCAAAAATTTTTAATTGAGAAAAATCGAATATGAAAGTTTTGGAAATCCAAAAGTTTTCAAAGGTTTTATATTTTCATAAATTTTATTATTTTAGATAAATAAAAAAATCGTTGAAAATTACTGACATATTCAGTCTACCTCAGATTGAAAATATCTGGAAACTTGAAAATCTTTGAATTTGCGAAAATTTTGCAAACTTTTTGGAATGTTAAAAATTTCAAAATTTTCTACTTTTTCATAATTCAAGTTTCTAAAAATTGAAAACTTCATAAGAATTTTGGAAAAGTTTTATAATTTTCAAAATACTCGTAAGTACTCAAAAATTCTGAACATTTTCGAGTATGAAATTTAAAAATTTTAGAAATGCACAAACTATAATAAGTTTTCAAATTTTTTCAAATTCCAATATCTCCAACAATTATAAAATTCCTAAGTTGTCAAAAATGTGTAATATTTTTGATGATTTCAAAATTCCAAAATTTTTCCATCATACAAAATTGTCCAAAATTTCACACATTTTTTGCATTTTCGAATTTCGTAAAATCTTAGAAATCAATGAAGATTATAAATGAGATTCATGAATAATGCGGCTAGGGGTAAAATTTATAAAATCCATGTTTGTGAAATTCTTAGATTACTATGTCTCATTTCAAGCGAATTCTCTTACGAGTTTTTTTTTCACAAAACACCTGTAAAAAGTTCTGTAAATTACGGATTCTGAAAAGTGCCGGGGTTTTGTTTATTTATATTAAAGAAAATTTTTTATTTCAAAGCCCAAGCAGAAAGACAAGCCGTGAATACGAAAATCCAAGGAACAGCAGCTGATATTGCAAAAAAAGCGATGGTTGCAGTTGAAAAAAAAATTCACGAGCTGTTTTTTGACCGAGACCACGTTTTCTCGAGTCCCAAAATGGCCAAAAATTTACGAAGCAGTGAACAGAATGGCGGCTTTTTAGTTCTACAACTTCATGACGAATTATTATACGAAGTGAGAGTTTTTCAAAGACTTTTTGTGTGTGAATTTTCCCAACATTTTACAAACTTTAAGACTAATTATTTTACAGTATTTTGAAATTCTGAACCCTGAAAAATCCGCCTCTGAATAAAATAAAAATATATTTCTGCTTTACAGGTAAAAGAGGAACAACTAAAAGTAATCGCAAACTTGGTAAAAACCACGATGGAACAAGTTGTTAATCTCAGCGTACCATTACCAGTGAAACTGAAAACGGGTCCTAATTGGGGCGACCTTAAAGATTACCAAGAAATGTAATTCAACCAAAGTACTTTCTTTAGATTGAATCAAAGATTTTTGTAGTAATTTTGTGATAAAAGATTTTATTGAAATCGTTTCAAAAACTATCAGAAATGGATTCTCATTTAAAATGAAATCAATGAAATTAATTCCAAAGTAATTCCACAGATTGCTTTGTAAAACTTTGTGATTAGGAAATTTTCCAAAAATTTGCTATACAACTTTTCAATCGTAAGCGTGTCAATCATGATCCTTATTTATATTTATTGAAACTTGCAATATTGTGAATCATAAAAAAAATCAGCGATGAAATTGTATGGTGTGGATTGATTTTTTATTTGTACCTTTTGTACTTTAGATTTTATGTATATATATACAAATACACGTATACAACAGAACTTTGAAACCTTTTTTTTTGTAACAGTTAATATTTTTGATATTAATTAAAAATTATCGCGTGACTGAATTTCAAGCGTCTAGTTGCAGCTGCCCGAGAAGATTGTCGACGAGCTTCACGTCGTCGTCGTCTTTGCAAGCTTTGCTTTTGTATTGTTTGCTGATTTGTTTCGAGGCCCATTCGCTCAATTTCAGGGCCTCTTTTTTCTTAGACGTCGGGCATTTCGAAGACAACGCGATGTTATTGGAGGCCTACAGAATTTTCAGACACCATTTATCAATTTTTCGAAAATATAAAATCAGAAATATCTAAATAATAAAAAAATTACCAAAAGCAATCCAAACAATGCTCGAATATTATTTGGGTTGAGTTTTATAGCTTGCGCGTAGTAAGTTTTCGCCAGTTCCATATTTTCGTAACCGCCCTAAAAAATTGAAAATATGTATGATTTTGTTTCAGTGTGAGGTGGGAAATTATGTACCTGAGAATATTTAATTTCTGCATATCTTTGGTGTATCAAATGGTTGTGCGGATTGTGAAGAATCAACTCTTCCATACAAAAAGCTGCCTTTGCATATTCTTGTTCTTGCAAGTACAAGTCACATAGCTCATGCCATGCTTCTTGGTCACTCATGAACCTGTAGAAATATCCAAATATTTTTAAATAGTGAAATTAATTTCGAAGTAAATTAATTCAAATATCATGAAAAAGTCAACAGTGTCTCAAAACATAGTGTAAAAAAATAATTTCTCTTAAAATATTACTACGACGAAAACCTACTTTTTCAAATACTCGCAAAGCTCTTTTATTGCTTCATTTATTTGTCCTTGAGCTTTGAAAATGGCAACTCGTCGTTTTCTCGGAGCAGCATTCGTTTCATCTCTTTTGATTATGGAATCCAAAACTTCCAAAGCTTCAGTGTACCTGAAAAACGATTGAAAAAATATATAGCGATTTAAATTTTACTTGAATTGTTATTGCAAGCTTTTACTCACATTCCTAATGCTTCCAAATGCATGGCGTGATATTTGTGGACCCGTAAACTCCCGGGAAATTCTTTCATCAATATTTTGAAGCAATACTCAGCAAGAGCCGGTTGGTAACAGTCCAAAGCTGCGACGCATACTTGCTCGAGAACCAAGTATTCTGGAAAAGTATTATTTTGATTGTTGTAGATGAAGTATGATATATAAGATATACTTGAACACTGAGTATATCGAGTATTTTTAAATTATTTGAATCAGTATTATTTGAGTCATCATGAATAAGTCTCAGCTTAGGTAATATTGTACATTTTTAGATATTGAACAATTACATAAAAAGTTTATCTAGAATTAAGTTTCGAATTCAAATCGAAGAATTTTTCAAGTTCATTTACAATGTACAGTAATCAATTTACAATCAGTAACACAGTTTTGTTAAAAAATATTTTCTATAAAATATTTTTGAAAATGTTTTCAATATTATTGAAAATATAACATTTATATGTGACATTCCTATAATTAAGATCAAATAAATGTGTATTTTAATATATAATTATCCGGAACTTATTCTGTTATTTATAAAATACAAATTAAGGATAAATAAAGAAACTTTGTGTAATTATTTTACCGTAAGTTATGGCAACTGTTGCAATTTACGTAACATCTTTTACATTATGGTTTTTAATCAATTATTTTAATAGTGTAATAATATTGAATTAAATATACTCTTTATCGATAAATTATTATGGCAAATAAAATAAAATGAATAAAAAATTTATATGGTTAGAATCGTAATAATATGTTTCAATCTTTCATTACCAATGTAAATTAATACTGCTGTTTTTATAAGAAATTTCTGATAAAAATATAAAATTTGGGTGGATATTATAATTCAATTAACGACAAAATTTTGTCCCAAAAACAGTGAACTATCATGTGTGTTTTTATTTTAAGAATCAGGCTAGAATGCAGTTTAAGAACATACCTTTCGAGTTCTTGTAAAAAATGGAGTTTTTGGACTAGAAAGCTGTACAATAGCTTGAAATGAGGCTTAATAGTTCTAGATTATGTTTAAAAAGTTGAAACAGTTTTTCGCTCGATTTTTGGCAAAATTTGCACTTGAAAAAATCGACAAACTCGATGTTTGTCGTCGATTTTTTAGCTGATTTGCACTTTGTTTTTTCGTATCGCGGTTACGAAACACTGAACTTGTGAACATTCGCGATTAACAACAGTTTTCGGCGAAAAACTGTGTTACTGTGTTATAACTGTACGTTATAAACATTCCGATCATTTCTTACTTTCGTTTCCTAGTTTCTCTACATTTTCCATTAACGTCGATTCCCACAGATCGACGATTTCCCTGCTTTTCCGTTCGGAATTTTCTCTCCATGTTCGAAATAGTTCCCGAACCTCTGTAATTAAAAGTTATTTTTAATGAAATCCGTGTTCGATCATGAAATTCAGTGTAATATCTGAATTTATTTACTGATGTTACCTTGCCACGTCAAATTGTCATTTTCACTTGACATGTCGGATATTAGGTATAAATATTCCAAATACTCTGAGGTGTTCTGAAGCTATGTCAGTGAACCAAAACGTCAAAACACGTCAAGACGACAATCAGCCAAAAAACAAGATGGCGTCGAATCGCTGACTACTTTAGTTTTTCAGTTTGTCGCGAAAAGTCGCGTGGCAGCACAATACATAAATTGAACACACACACATACACATGCATACACACATGCACGCAATCTGCAAATTGCTATAAACAGCTGTAAATTTAACCTCTGCAGAGTTTGCATTTGCAATAATAATACATTAAAAATAAGCGTGCCAGTAATTAAAAACCACTCAAATAGTTCATGTGCACTCATATTTCGGTAAGCAATAACAAATTTCGTACATTCACTTACTTTTTCAAGCATTTTTTCCGAATTTCCATTTACAATTCAGTTGTCAACAACACACTCGATTTTCGGGATTTTAAACTTTTTTCAAAAGTCAACAAAATGCTTATGTTTATGTATTAAAATTTTCTTACGCATGTTTTGCAAATTATTTAGCCCGTAACAGGCGCGTAGGCAGAGAGGGGTTTTGAGGGTTCAAACCCCTCCCGAAATTGAAGATGAATTATCATTTCACGAAAAATAGACAAATAAAGGTATAATGATAAAAAAGTAATGCATAAAAATAACAATACTACATCATAAAATGAGTAAAATTAGTTTAAAAAAATTAGTAAAATTCAAATTAGGTTCAGAATTTTTAGCTTTTTTCACTCAAAATAATAATTATACTAACTTGAAGGAAATTTTTTCTGAAACTAAACCATAATAAAATATAAACCCAAACATTTCTTATAAGAAAATATGAGAAATTTTTTTTTTTCATAGTGATTTATAAAAAAGACTGAAATTTACAAAAATTCTTAGAATCTGAAAACTTTGAAATTTGAAAATGAAGTTCTAAAAAATTTGGACAGGAATTTAGAAAATACCAGAAAATCTTAAGTCATAAAATTTCTGAAAAATACTAACAGTTATTGAATTCTATGAAAGAATTACATTTTTGAAAAATCTGCATAAATGGCATCATTGTATAAAAATACTAGAAAATGGTAAAAAATCTTAGAAATACTGAAAAAAAAATTCAAGTAATACATAAAATACTTAAAATTAACGCAGACTGAATTATTCACGAAATCTATGCAATTATCAAAATGTATTGCATTTACATTTTAGAGCATTGAATTTCAAGAATCAATATCTACAACAATCTATGAAAATACTTGAAATTCAAAAAATACTAAAAAATCGTTTTGATTTTTGTAAATACTGAAGAAACACAACAAATATTAGAAATATTAATATGAAGAAAATTTTCTCAACAATTTTATTTCACGAAAAATAGAGGAAAATGATAATAAAAAAAATAATGCATAAAATAAAACTACTTTATCTAAAAATCAGTGAAATTCAAATTAAGTCCAGAATTTTTAGTTTTTCGAACTCAAAAGTACAACTATTCTAACTTCAGAAGAATTGTTTCTAAAATTAATGTTTGACTATATACAATGTACAACAAAACATTTTTAAAGCAATAAAATAAATAATAAAAAATACAACCAACTTTAAATTTTCAATACTGTGTCATTAAATATTTGAAATCGGTGTATTATGATTTTTTCAAAAATCTTTAAGAAGTTGCTGTATAGGAATCTATAAAAAAATTGGTATTGTTGTGAAAAAATACTAAAAGTGTGAAAAAAAAGTCTTAAACTGTTTTACTTGAAAATCACAAAAATTGAATTCTATTACATTTAATACGAACATGAAAAAACATGCAACTCTGGACTCTGAAAAAATTGGAAAATCATACTACTGTGACCACATTTTCAAAGATTAAAAATTATAAAATCCTGGAGAAAATACGTACATATTTTTTCAAAAAACACCCCCTGAAAATTTTTTTTGCCTACGCCTCTGGCCGTAATGTGCAAAAGTTGCAAAATCAACAGAAAACTAGAAAATGTTCAGTGAATTTTGAGATTCATGACATTGTACTTAAAAAATATTATTCGTGTAGAGGAATACGTATAGAAATAATATTAAAATGGAATTTGACATGTTATATATATATATTTTTTCAGTTTAAACATTTTTGTAAAAATATGTATTTTTGCATTACAGGTTTTCCTAATTTATTTTCTCTAACAATGGAACACAAAAATTTTGGAAACGATGAAATTTTGTGCAACGATAAATTTCTAAACAGGAGTTTTTCATTTCGTACAACTTTCGAAAACCCAAATCAAAGTAGAAAGAGATGCGCCAATTTCGCTAATTTATTTGCTCCAAAACAGAAGGAGCTCAATTTTGGAAGAAATACTATGGAAAATGGTTTCTATTCTCAAATTGTTCCAAAGTAAGACAAAAAAATCTTAAGAATACTAAACCTTAGTTTCAGAAATTATTCTACAAAATCTAAAGTATATAAATGAAATATAATTTATTTTTATAATTTATTATTTTTTAAGTATTAAAATTAGAAATATAATTAAATATAATTCTAATATATAAAGCATATAAATGAAAAATGTAGTACAATTTTTTTGTCATAACAAATTATTTATTATCGATCAGTTTCTTTTTAAAAATTCAATTAATCATAAAGATTATGAGAAAATCATATAAATTAGAAAAGTAAGCAGAGGACACCAGTGAATTTCAAATCTCTGAGGTTTTTGTTAAGTCTTATAATTGCAAAAACTTAAAATAACTATAGCCAAAAATCACCCTTTCCAATCAAATTTCAATTTTTAATAAATTCATGTATTCTAGACATCTTACATCTCAAAAAACAAAATATGGTCCAGAATTTCCTGGTTTCCTCTATCATACATATTAATAAATCAGATAAATCACTTTTATTAAAGTAAATTTTCAATAATGTTCAAATCACAATAAACCAAGAAAAAAATGTTTTTACTTTGTTAAGAAATGAACGAGAAGTTGATGATACAACAACACAACCAATTTTTGAAAATGTCAGTGGAAAAACTTGGGACTCGCGGAGAAAAGACTTGCATCAATTTGATCTACCTTCAAATTATGAAGTAATTTTTTTAATTTTTGTGAAATGGTTTTTCTGCTGGAAAAAAAATGTTGAACTTGAAATATTTTTTTTGTATGTAAAATATATAAGTATGCACTGCTTCATTTTTTAACTCCAGAAATTAGTTTAAGTTTTAAGACGCAATAATAAATGAATGAGAATTGAAAGAATAATCAAGATTACTTTCTAGATTTTCAAAACCCAGGAATCCTTAAAAATTAAAGAAGAGCCAGACGACGATCTGTTGGATTCCTTAGTGAACAACATCATCGAGGAATCATTGCCTGACAATTTGTTTCAATCGACGAATTTTTCCACGGCATTAAAAACTGAATCTTGGTACAAGCATTTTTTTTATTTCCAGAAAATAACAATTTGATTTGGTGTAGAAATTTTTCTAACAAAAATTTTTGTATAAAACCTTTTTCTGTATAAATTCTCAAGAAAAAAATTTGTTCCATAAGAAATTTCCATATTTATCATTTTCTGCGTAAAAATTTATTTTGCAAGTTTTCAGGTTGTTGGTATTTTTTAATTTAAATTGAGATCTATATTTTCAAAGTATCAATTTTTTTTGTTTTCAATAGAGATGGGAAAAATATCAGTAATTACTGATATTTATCAGTAAGATTTTGGTATTACTGATAGTGATATTTCTTGATATAATAATCAATTTTGGGATTTCAGAAATGAAGACACTAATTGGAATCCTATTTTTTTTTTTTTTTTTGAATTTCTTTATTTTGGCCTCAAAATGAATGTAAACAATTTTTATCGTTTATTTAATGATACTTTAAAATTTATTGCAAATTGGAATTGAAAATTCTAGATGTGCACTTCTAAATTGAGAAAAATTCAATCACACATTAATTTTTTTTTAGTATAAACATTACAAAATATTCTTCAGCTATCTGAAAATCAAATTTTTTTTATTATCAAATTATACGAGTTTGATTGAAACAATAATGTATGTAAAATAAAAAAATTGGCATTATAAAATTCTGGGCTCCAGTGAAAAATGTTACTTTTCTTCTAATTAAATTTAAAAAATTTTTCTTACTCAACTGCGCCTTTATTCCCAATGTGTACTTTTAAATCAAGAAACATTCAATCGTAAAATTAATTTTTTTTATAAATAAAAATTTTTTTTACAAGGCATGGATATACATAAAAATGTATGTAGAAATAAATCAATCAGGTATGTAAAATACAAAATTAAAAATAAGTAACATTCTTCAATGGAGATAAGGATTTTTTTATTTTCTATATATGAATATTTATTTTTCTTCAGTTTTTAAGAAATGTACAGGTTTCAAATATTTTCTTATAAAAAGTTTGAAATCTCTGATGAAAGTGGCACTGGTTTTTATAAAAAAATTTTTGTTGTAAAGATTTTATAAAGTTACTTCATTAAAAAATGTTTCCTTATTATACTATTACAGTACTAGTACTGTTATAGCGCCATAATTGTACCGTTTTACGGTACGAATAATAATATAAAACAAAAAATTGCATTATATCATGTATATCAATGTCATAAAATTATAATTGTGGAATTTTTGTTTCAGGAATGAAAGCTGCAGCAGCGGATATTTCTCTTGTGATAACAACTCATTTTCGAGAAGTAGAAACGACTTAAATTTTGATGTAGATTTTAAGTTGATGGCAAGAAAACAAAAGGACATAGATTATGGAAAAAATACGCTTGGGTATACTCGGTACAGAGAAATGGTCTCTAAGTAAGATTTATTGTATTCATTTTCTATGATTAACAAACACTGAATTTATTCTCGACATTTCATTAATTAATGTCATTTTTAAACGTTAAAATTTTTCAGTTTTTTTATATATAACAATTCTGACCAAGTCGTTATTATTTTGATTGTAGTTAATGATTTTGGAAATTTGACACTTTTCAACTCATTGATTTGTAAGTGTTTAAGAATCCGTAATTTAAAGGAAAATAAATGTAAAAAAGGAAAAAAAAACTTTTGCAGATTTGAAAATGTAACACAAAAAGCCAAAACTCACTTCATACTTGCAACAAAAGTTACTAGATATTCCTATTATAAATTTTAAAGTATTCAGTAGGAAAAACATGAATCTGTTTTAAAACCAATTTTATTTACGTTAGGATTTTTTTCTTCTAGGGAACAGAGAAAAAAAGAGCATCCAGTCACTCCACCAATGTTTCGAAAAGTGAGTAGAAGATGTTGGGACTCGTTGATAAAGTCTTGGAGAAGAGACTTGCATTTTTGGGATTCACCTTATTGTAATTCTAATTCTGAGGTATGTCCAAAAAATTGCATGATACACATATCTTTTGTTTATTTGTCATGAGACATAGTTTTATACTGCTTACAAATTATACTATTGTAATACCTATTCATCTGTATGTAATAAAAAAACATGATCGCTGCCAAAACTGTACCAACCGTGTCAGTCTGACTATCTATGGTGAGACATAAGAAGTTTCAATTTGTAGTGATTTATTTATTTATTAGAAGTTTCACTTTATAGTATGCCATTGACATTTTCACTTGATAGAGAGTTATTGGAAGTTTCACTTTATAAAGAGATTTAATAAAAAAACTTGTTTGCCCCAGCTGTGTCAGTCTGATTATCTGTGGTGAGACATAAGAAGTTTCACATAACTGCTGAAAAAAAAACATTTTTCATCGTATTTTAACACGTTATCGACACATTTTTCTTAAAAAAGATGTAATGTTTAAAAATTGTCCAAGTCAATTATTGACATGTAAATAACGATGTAAAAGTACATATTATAGTTTTACATAATCAATTATAGTATATTACAGAATTATCATAATATATTAAATACTATTGTATAATAATGAATATTATTAAAATATAACTCATCATCAGGTAACTCACAGTAATGAAGGCTCCGTGGTCAGTTAACCTGTTAACTGACATTTTCTAAATTTTCCACGGCGATGGAAAAACATTTTTAATTTGAGAATTATTAAGATGTACCGAAACCCTAAAGTTTATTTTGTGAAGGACCTCAATGCACATACAAAACTTAAAAATTATAACGATTGAAATAAAAAATAATCTTTTTATGGCGAGTTGAAGTTGTACTTATGTTAACTGCAGGGGGTCCGCTGTCTAAACCTGATATCTGTAGATACTTTCATTTACTTTTTTTTGGTTTTTTTGATTCCTGCGCTCTCTGTAAACCTACAGACAAGTGCCATACATGAAAATGTTCGTTAAACAATGCTGAATAAGAAAAAAATTTGCACGAATCAAAAAAGTTATTTACCAATCTGTACAATCTGTATTAAACAGGAGCGCGTCACTTAAAAATTGTCGTTTTCCAGCCACGTATGTCAAACTGTCAAACGTCACAGAAAATTAGCTGCAAATCTCATAAGACACACTCAATTACTCTCCGAATCACACAGACCCGCGTTCCCTTCGGTCTATTTCTTCGAGTTACTTTAGCAAAACGAAACAAAAACACGAATTTTCCATAAGCCGCCGTAATCAGTTAACAGGTTTAGACCGCGGAGCTATACTGCAGATACCGAAACGTGATTTTCAAAGATTTGAAAAAAAAAAACTTGATCAAATTTTGAAATTCTGTTTGTGGAATATCGACGGCATGGAAAAACTGCTCTTGAAAATTTGAAAACATGACTTTCGGAAAAAATGTCAGTTAATAGGTTTAGACCGAGGACCCTTCAGTTAATGTTACATAATTGCCAGGTGCAAAACAAATATTTAATGTGATGCAGTTGTATAAAAAACAAATGATTTTCCGTGAAAATGTTGATTTACAAACTGGGCAAGAAAACATTTTCATATTAATATACTTATTAAGTGTATTAAGTTTTATAAGTGTATACTTATTAATATACTTCATATTATATACTTATACTATTTTCATATAAAGTGAAATAGAGTCCCAGAAAACCAAGCCAGGGACCAGATCAGCCCCAGTTTCTGGATACCAGAATCGTGGTCCAGAATTGGTCCAGAGAGGGCGCTGCCAAGTGCAGTCAAAATCCTTGCCCCAGAC
>JAPYZL010130416.1:0-14456 GCA_030522825.1 Platygaster orseoliae
CGCGGTGATGTCATATCGCAGACATTTGCCGCCGCATATGATATCATCATGATATCACCGCGTGACATAACATCATTTGCCGTCATCATGACGTCATGGTGACATCACATCATACATGTCACGCCGTGGTATCATGATGACATCATATGCGGGGGCAAATGTCTGCGATATGACATCACCGCGTGATGTACAGATCACGAATCGTCACGAATGTTTACTGGGTTATCGTACTTGAATATTACAAAGTTCATGGAAAAATGAGCATGATACAAAATCGTTATATGGTGAACACTACGAAAAGATAAAAGAAATATATTCGAATAATGTGCACCTGAAACTCCCAAAACAATGAATAGAAGAATGCTTCTAACATAAAAAGTATCCTCGTGATATTTTTATCATTGTAAGAAGATACTCTATAGATTGTGTCGGCTGAGATTTGAATTTCGAACCATACCTTATTCTAATACATGCCATAATGTTATCATGTGATCTCGTCTAGATAAAATTTCGGAGCAGATCATATTCAGTTTTAAATATGACAATGAAAAAACTTAAGTAATTCATTAATAACTATAAATGGAAATTTTCAATTAGATTCATGCAAATTTCTGCGTTTCACAAAAAAAAATGCCGTATTTTCATGATTTTTAGTTTTTTCACTTCAAGCACACAACGTGTTAGGATGGTATCTATTGTGCATAAATTTTTTATGCATTCTTGACTTTTTGTATAAATTTATTGTACATACAGATTTTTGTGCAGCGGTCGATTGGGCATAATTTTTTATGTGAATTGAAATTATAGCTTGTCCTTCATGTATACAAGAAAATAGTTGCAACAATCGATAAAAAATCTGAGTTGCGTCCTCAGTGATTTGGTTCTTATAAAAAATGGCAAAATCCTTAGAAAAATCAGAAATTTCTTATAAGAATTCCGTTTTTTATAAAGTCGACCTTATGAAATTATAATGAAATAAATTTTATTATGAAAATTATAAAAATATTCTAAAACTCAGTTTATATTTATTATTATTATTATTTATTATAAAGACCTGTTATACTTTTTTAAAAAATTTCAAAATCCTATAAAAAATGAATCATATGAAATATCATAATTTATTGAATATTTCAATATAAAATACTTCACAAAATCTTATTAAAAAAACCGTATTAAAAGAATATTAACATAGAAAACGAAGAATAAAGGAAACTATGAAAATATAGTCATCAACTAAAGTTAAAAAATACAAATAACCTGACAAATTTAGACAGACTTTTTTTCGGGAAAACTGTTTGAATAAAAAAATTTCTTATACAACAAATTTTGTATGAATATTACACAGAAAAAAATGTTTATGAAAAAATTAATTTCTAAAAATTTCTTGGGGAAATAGAGTTTTGTGAGAAAAACTTTTTTTATAAGGTGTTTATAAGGTTATTATTTAAAAAAAGTTTTTCTTACAAGAATTTTATAAGGTCAATTTTATAAAAATTAGTATTATGTTTTTATAAAAATCAAAATCACCAGGAGTACAGATCAGCAACACAAGCAAGTATTGGTATTATTCACATGTATTTTTTAATAATTTATTTTATAATTATGAATAAATTATCATAATATAATTCTTATCAATAATTGCATTCTTAAGAAGCATTCGTCAGTTTTAAGTTGCTTATTACAAGTTAATATTATTCTAAACAAAAAATTTTTTTTTTTTATGAATGTGAACAATTATAATATGCGCAACGGACCGCTACACAAAAATCTGTATGCACAAAAAATATATGCACAATGTTAACAATGTACAAAAAATTCATGCACAATAGATACCCTCCCAACGTGTTGATTAAATACCTGGATTTTTGTAATTTATCGTATTTATAAACAATATATCTCTGAGTTGAAATAATGCCACTCAAACTAAAAAAGTGAATTGTCACTCTTAAAGAAGCTGAATTTCACTCTTGAATTCTAGTTAGATTCCTCTCTAAGAAATGGGTTGATTTTCACTCTGAGAGCAGTAAATTTGTTTACTTTTGAATCATTTTTCACTCTATAAAACTGAAAAAATCACTCTATGTTGAGTAGCAGTATTGTAACTTGATGTGTGAAAATTAATTTTAAGAAATTAAGATACAAGTTTTTATATTCTTCAATAAATCATCAAACTCCATAATTTGATAATAATTCAAAACAGCATCATTGTATAATGATGGTATATTAATTTTCTGCTTCAATGATAAATTAAATATTCGTCATTTATTGCTTAGGAATGCAGTAAGATTATCTAAATATATTATTGAATTCGTCTTGTTATTTATTATTATTTTTTTATTATTATTAGTTTGAGATGTTTTACTGTTACATAATTTGAGTTATTGGAACTATGAATAGAAGTGTGATAGAGCAGAAATTTTTGTACACTGAAGATGGTGTCAGCTGCATTACTGAATGAGGAACTTGGCAGATCTTAGTAATTTATCGCGCTTGGTGAAAGCTTCCATTTGGGTTAAGTTTCTTATTAAAGCGCGGGAACCAAAATCAGGAATATATTTTTGTCGTTTTCTTTTCAAATATATAAGTGCAAACTTCGAGCAGATTCGTTATAAACAAAATTTTTCACGTTATTGAGATGTCATTGATCATATTTATATATACTAAGGGTAAATTAACCCAAGGGTAAAGTAAACAATTACATTTAATAATGTGAAAACTTTGGAATGTAAATTGAGGAATTGAAAATTTCGGAACATTTTCTTATGTAAAATTATACAAGATTCTACATAATTATTCACTTTTCAGTGATTTCTGCAAGTTTTCTAGAATTTAGAATGTTTTCAATGAGAAAAAATTTTTTTATTTTTAAAACTTTTAAGTTATCAGCACTTCTTACAAAAGTATTTAATGAATTTAAAAGGTTCACAATAATTAACAGAAAAAAAATTATAACAAAATATAAATAAAAAATCAGGTTCCCGGTCACTTTCCCGACTGCAAAATCCCGACAGACCATTATCCTGACAACCTTTTTCCCGACACCGAATTCCCGACAAATTTTTTTCCCGACAACGTTTTTCATGCTGCGCGTTTGTGTTCAACCTGTTGATTTTTATATGAAGAATAGTTTTAGAGAGCTCAAACTATCCAAAAAGTTCGACAATACACTTAAGATTATGACTTATGAACAAAAGTAAACAAAAATTATTTTGATACGTTAAAAATAATTAAGTAATAAATTTTTAACGAAAAATAATTAAGTAATAAAGTAATGCTTTGTAAGTTTACAAAACATGGATTTTTCGTTTCGAAAAAAATCAGATTCAATTTTATTTAACGAAAACATGCATTCATTTTTCAAAAGCTACCTTTTAAAAAAAAAATTGAGAAAATTACAAAATCAAATAAGAAGTATTGTCAGAGGGTACGAAACATACAAGGCTGAAATAAAAATACTCGAATACCCACAAAATTTGGCTTTCACGATCATTATTTAAAAATAAAAATGTACATCGGAAATAAACTATTGTAAAAAAATATTTTTGTCGGGATCGTAGTCTGTCGGGATAATGATCTGTCGGGAAAAGGGTCTGTCGGGATTTTGCAGTCGGGAAAATGGACGGTAATAAAAAAATCATGAGTTTTCAAGGTCTCCATTGAAGAAATTACATTTCGTAAAATTTTAAATTCAATAATTTTTTAATTCAACAAGTACTCTGAAGTTTTGCATATTTTTAATATAATTTCAAGGCATGAAAAATAACGAAATTTTGTTGGGGTCACAACTATTACTGCAATATTCAAAAATCAAAATTTTTCAGAACTTGTGACAGTCCAAAAAATTCTACGTTGACGAGGCTCCGATACTCAAAATTGTAAAGTAGAGCTGTAATAGGTGATTTAAATTTTATACTTAAAAGTTCTAGGCAATAAAAAAAAATTAAACTCAGAAATCTACGATACTCATTTCATATCAAGTCATATCAAATAAATAATTTTCAGCTTTTTCAAATTTTCTGATTAAATTTGTACAAGTGATGAAAAAGTTGACTACAAAGAGTACATCAAAAAGTAGAAAGTAACAGGGACTAAAAATTTGGCACTCTCCAGGTTTCGTGATTTTGCAGTTTCCTACATTATATTTTTTTAGACTCTTATGATATTCAATAATAATTAAGAATTAAGGAACACTAATCGAAAAATGAGAAATACCAGGAACTCATTCAAACAAACAAACAAAAACCATTCACATCTGAAATCTAAACAACTCCAATTAGATTCTTCGAGAGACAAAAACAGGAATTACAATTTTCAAAGTTTTTTTGATCTACTATTTCTAAAATCGAGATTTTGAGATCTTCATTTTGACATTCCAAAATACAAAAATTAAAGACATGTATACGATAAACAAAACATTAAATTCTTGATAATGCATGCATCTCAACCATTTCAAACCAATGACAATCCACATTCTGTGAATTTACCAATTGTTTTATAATATTAACAAAGAAAATTTTAGTAAAGTGTTGAAAACGGGAGGGGGGATTTTCCGCTCAACTTTTTCTCTTGGCCACACTTTAATTTCATTCATTCAAATAAACGTCATCTATTTAAATTAATTAGATTGAAATCATTGCAAAGTAGTTGAAAATGACCAGAAAACCAAATATTCTTAGCCCTATCTTTCAGTTCTACAATATTACGAGACTATATTCAAGCAAAATGATTTTTGAATGTAATGTAATAAAACGCGTGTTCGTAAAATCATGAAATACTGCTTCCCAGAGTAATTTTAGATGAAAAGGATCGAAAAGCTGTGAATCGTTAAAACATTCCAGAGAAACAAAACGTGTCTCGAATCCATGGTTTATTTCGTTTCTTCGCTGACTTTGTTTTAAGAGAATTATTCAAAATCTTATTTATTATTCAATTACTAACAACAAATATTTCTTCTAGAAATTTTACTTGAGATAATTTTTTCTGTATTTTGTAAGGCGAAAAATGAGTGAAAAAATTCGTGCACCTGATATTAATTTTTCCGAAACTCGGTAGGTTTTTGCAATTTTTTAACGTATGTCAAAGTATGAGAAAATTTTCAGGAATTGTGGAGAATGCTTCTAAAATAAGAAACGGATTTTTATTAGATTTCTATTGGAAGATTTTCAGAAGATTATATCATAGACTGATTTTGAAAGTTGGGGTTTTTTTTTCAGAAAACTCATTTTTTCAATCTTCACTTTAAGTTTTCTATGTAACAGTTTATCATTCTTCACTTCACTAATGTTCGTTCGGACTGTGGAGCCACAAGCACTTTACGAAGGCAAGCTTTCAAGTAGCCACGTTCCATAAAGATCAGAAAAAAACACTTGAACCTAAAAAAAGTACTTTTTCATAATTTGACATTTATGAAATTGAATGGATACCAGGAATTACATTGTATGTTTATAATTTACATTCGATTCTTCCACACATTACCAAATGACTCGATTTAATTAAAGGCTGACAAACATGTTTGGCGAGGGGGGTGCCTCCCCTCCCCCTTCTATTGATCGAAAAAAAGTATGATGATGTAATTCTTATTTGAGAAATGCTCTATTTTCAATGTAGAATTATTATATTTTAGAACGACCGATTGGAGCCAAAAAATGTAATTGGGGACGATTAATATTTATTAACACCCAATTATTTATCAAGCTCTTCAGGCAAATTATAATGTCCTATAAATTTATAAAAGGTTCTTAATCTGAATCTCCATAATTTCATGAAGTGAAGTATCAAATCATCATCAATCATCGTCACAGTAATAAAACCTTACAAAAAATTTAAAAACCAATCATTGGAGATACATAAAATAATAATTTATGTTATTTAATAATCAATAATTATTTATTATTTTATTTATATTTATATATTTTTTTTATTTATTTAAGATTATACATAATAATTTATTAAATAGTTAATAATTATATACATAAACTAATAATTTATATTACATCATATAAGAATTTATTAATAATATATTTGTTGATATTTTATGATATATAATAAATTTTTATTATTATTGACTGTAACGATGATTGTTGATGATTTGATACTTTACCTCATGAAATTATGAAGACCCAAATTAGGAATCTATTGTAAATCTTTAGGACATTATAATTTTCCTGAAAAGGGTCAAATATATGACCGAAAACTTGATAAATAATTGGGTATTAATAATTAGTACTCGTTCCAATTACATTTTTCAGCTCCAATTGGTCGTTCTGAAAATTCTGAAATATATGATATAATTCAATATTTCGAACTTATCTATGAGAAATCTTTCTCATGTTCATTTCTGTTATATTATGTCATTAATTGATTACTGTAAATTTTGAAATCTAAATGGAAAAACTATGAATTCCATCACAGAGAATTCCAGAACTTCTGATTGTTTGATATTTAATTCTAAAGTTTTATATTTTTGGATGTATTATTCAGGAATTGAAAATAACACAACACTTAGTTTGAGATTCCTAACTGAAAAATAATATACATTTCAAAAGTTTTTTTTTGTTGTTGCAGTTTTCAGCCTCGTTTTTGAATTGAAACGTTAAAATCAAAATTCTATACTTCCATAACAGAATTTCTAATATTTGAGACTGATAGTTGTGATAAATAAATTACTTTTATCATAAATTCTTTGATGTTATTAATTTACAAGTTACGAATGAGATTTTTCAATTTCTTAGGACCTATTTTTAGTAAAAGTGGTCCAATATTAATATCTATGGCTAGAAAGTTTCAGATTTCGAAATGATTCCAAAAATTTTTTCGTAATACTTGAAAATTATTTCTATTTCAAGATTAGGACAATTTTCTGTATTTAGAGTTATGATTTAATTTCAAAATATTTAAATTCAAAGCTTTTGAAAATCTTGTATTTGTGATTTTCAGATTTATTTTATTTTTAAATAAAGGTTCTGTACTTTTCGATCGTTAAATTTGCGAATTTTTCTATATTTTTGTTTTCAAATTTTCTAGATCAAAAGTAACCTAATTTTATCGGTTGCAGAATTGTCATATATATTATAATATACAAAGGTAATACAATATTTCCAAATATTTGCTTGCAATTTTGGAAATTACATCCCAAAAATTCCTAAAATTTGGTACTTATCTCGTAAAATTTCCCACGGCCAAAATTAATATTTTCGAAGTTGAAAATCATCGAATTTATATAACCAAATTCTAATCCTTAAAACAGTAATTTCCAAAAAACTTTTCTTCGAATAACATGAAAAATTGCAATTAATTTTTTCAATCATCATACATAGAATCTGAGGTTTCTCTAATCGCTAATTTCTATGCCTCTTTTTCAACTATTTCGATTCCATTTTCATTAAAGTCCTATATTTTCTGCACAGCCTTTGAAGGTCATCTGTAACACTCAGATAATTTCAGACACGTGCGGTAACAATATTCGAAACAAAATTTCTACTGAATCGGACACTCGATTGGTTCACATTACATCGTACGTTATCGCCCAAAGTTTAGGGTATCTCGCTCGGTATCTTGTACATTCTATACATTCTACTTCGTCGAATTAATCTCTCGTCAGAATCAAGTAAAATTCCCTTGATTGACTTTCAATTTTCAAAACTGGGTTCAGCCCTTCCCACTTTTTCCCCTATAACCCCACATTAATAATTATTGTAAAAGTGAATCGTTCTGTTTTCCCAAATTCAATTCAATGAGAACTGATATCCCAAACCCATTGTTGAAAAGAAAAATAATTAAACAGATAAAAAGTAGTTTCAAAACCTGACAATAAATCTAATTCCTCGGTTATAAAAAAAAAGGAAAGGATTTTTTTTTTACTGGATTGTAATGATTGTAATGTTTCTTATGTGGAACAAACTCAAAGAAGTGTAAATACAAGAATAAGGTAACATGGGAATAATATTAAAGGTTCTACATATTGAGAAACACTCTGTTATTAGCGAACATAGAAACTAAAATTTACATGATTTTAATCGAAAAAAAGTTGATATTTTAGATATAGGAAAGGATTTTTTCAAAATAAATTTTCCAGAAATTATTTATACAAAAAAGGATGATCAGAATATAAACAAAGTGACACAATAAATTTGAATGCTATTGATAATAAGTATATTTAACAATTAAATAGATGGAAATTTTCGGTTGAGCTTTTAGATTCATATCTGGAATTAATGATAATTAATAATAAAATACAATGAAAAACTAAAAGAAGTGTAAGTTCCAAAATTAAGGAACATGAGAGTATTAGATGTTCTATTTAAAAATACTCTGTTATTAGTGCACATGAAATCTAAAGTTTACATAATTTTAATTGGAAAAAAGTTGATATTTTAGATAAAGAAAAGGATTTTTTCAAAAGAAATATTTCAGAAAAGATTTGCATAAAAAATAATGATCAAAATATAAATAAAGTGACAAAATACATTTGAATGCTATTAATGATAAATGATAAGTATATTAGACAATGCAACTGGTGAAAATTTTTGGTTGAGCTTTTAGACTCATTTCTGGAATTTTTCCTTAATCTACATTTAGTTCCTCAAACTCTCAGGTGTTAAAGACGTTTGTCCTAAGTCCCAGAAAAGATGATTGTAAATTGACGAAGTTGTATCCAACTAATACATAATTTGGTGTAAAGCACTAATTGGCCAATAAATTACAAGTTGTATAATATTTTGGTTATTGTTATTTTGATGTAAAAAATGTTCAGTTAATTCCTCGATAAGGGTCCAATAAAAGATCGAAAGCTTCTACTATGAAAAACACATCTGTTTGATCATTTTTCCCTTTAACAATGTCTCTCAGAGATCAGTTCTTATTGAATAAAATCATTACAAACATTAAAAAATGACTAGATTCGTCTCATAATGAAATGAAATGAAATAAACTAAACATCATCGACGAGAAGCAGAGTAGTTTTTTTTCTTTTAGCAAGAGGCACGTAATCGTTTATTACTGCGAATCGTCGATTTGAATGCTCTGATCTGTCCGCAACATGTCATCGCCCTGTCACTCTGTAAAAAGTTCCTCGTCGTAAACATTGGCAAATGTCATAAACGCAACGCGATTACAAACACGTTTTTAACCAAACCTCGAACGTGAGGAATGCCGAAAAAAATAGAAGCGAAAAATTAAACGTCGCAGGATTGCCCTCTTCAAACAAACCAACTCGAAGAGCGCTTCGAGATGGAATTTCTGTTTATTGTCCTATTATCATTTTATGCAGAATGTTTATTGAACTTTTTGGGTCTCCAATAACCCCAATGGTGTCGACAGGCTGCTTTGTCCAAGCACGTACTTGACAAAAACCACTTGATTATTTTCGTTGATCTCTGTTTAATTGCGCAGCGAAAAATTCACCAGTTGAATTGATTCAAACCGTTAACGGGTTTAAAAAATCAGAGAAAAAAGGGAACAAGAACATTTCTTACGTTCGTTAGATAGTTTACGATAAACAGAAAAAAGTGTGGAAAGGGTAGCCGTGGGTGGCACGATCAGCATGCATAGAACATAAAACTGGAGAAAATGTGTTGACGTATGAGCCACAGGAGAGATCGGGGTGTGCGCCGAACAGTACCCGAGATCCTGTAGAATCCACACGAGGCCATCTGGAAAATTTGAAGTCATTTTATGAGTTGCTCGGCGCCGTTCTTGGTAACTCGACACTGTTGACATATTTCCTGAAAAGGGCCAGGTTTTGTATAACATTGAGTTAATTTATCTGCATCTGTGCACGTGCGACAAGTTTTGATTCGCCAGCTCTTTATCGTACTCTTCAGAGGGTTTCAAGTGGTTCTTCACTTTGTATATGACCAGAATAAAGAATCGTTGGAAACGTCATTGACGATTTTTAGATGTTGGGGACTTTGAGGATGTAAAGGCGAAGATATTTTTTTGAGGTAGGGAAATATTTGGGTTTCTAGGTTTTCTTTTTGAATGACTAGTTGGAATGATTGTGGAGAGTTGCTGAAAAAATTGGAGCAAATCTCGATAATATTTCATAATTTTTCATCATGTTCGACATGTATGTTGATCATATTTCATCATTTTCTATCATTTTTCAATTCTCGATCCAGAACTCAAGTTATTCTTGATAACTTTTCATCATTTTTCATCACGTTTATAAAATAAGACAAGTCAGTACCGATTATTTTACACCATTTTTCTTAATGTCCATATCCATGGTGGATAAAAACACAGGCCCATAAAAAAAAGTGTCCTGTACTTTTGATGAGACAGGACTTTTTATACGTATTTGGCATCGCTGAATCCGAATCCGAGGTCAGATGTAGGGGTTTCCTAGTGAACTTACGAGAAAAATTTATGTTTTTTGCTCTCACCAAAACAAAAAAAAAATTTTACAAAATATTTGATATCAAATTCGAATTCCTGAGATAAAAAACATAGATAAACATTTTTTATAATTTTTTTAACTTGAAATTCGGCACTGGGAGGGCGTTAAAAAATGTAAAGAAACCATAGCTACTGCATATGCGATAGGTCGAGTATTGAAACTGTAGTAGCTATGGTTTCTTTACAGTTTTCAACTCCCTCCCAGTACCAAATTTCAAGTTAACAAAATAATTAAAAAATATTTATCTATGTTTTTTTATCTCAGGAATTCGGATTTGATATCAAATATTTTGTAAAATTGTTTTTTTTTTGTGAGAGCAAAAAACATAAAAAATGAGGTTTTTCGCTTTTTTCTCGTAAGTTCACTAGGAAACCTCTACATCTGACCTCGGATTTAGATTCAGCGATGTCAATTGCGTATAAAAAGTACTGTCTCATCAAAAGTACAGGATACTTTTGTTTTTTTGTGGGCCTGTGTAATCAAAGTCACACCCGATCATTTTGCCGAGATTTCGCATTATATTTATAAAATAAGACCAGTCATTAGAGACCATTTCACATCATTTTTTAAATTACAAGTTTCACTTTATTTCACTTAATTTGAGCATATTAATATGAAAACGTTTTCTTACCCAGTTTGTGGATCAAAATTCTCATGGAAAATCATTTGTTTCTTATTCGACTGCATCACATAAAATATTTGATTTGTACCTGGCAATTATGTAACATTAACTGTGAGTTACCAGATAAATTATATTTTAGTAATATTAATTATTGTATAATAATATTTAGGTAATATATTATAATAATTATGTTTATATTTTGAAGGAATGTGATATGAATACAATCTACAAAATTTATGAAAATTTTCTAGAATCCTAGAAATGTTTTGAGTTTTGTAGAATTATTCACGATCTTCAAAGTTTCCAATGTTTTTACATTTTTCAAAATTTTTAAATTTTTGAACATGATACGAACTATTCGCAGTTTTCCCAACTGCACATAAAAATTTCCCAATTCTTGTTGCGATTTTTGGCTGTAAGAATACTTTTGAAGTTTTTCAGATTTTTATGAAAAAGTATAAACATATCATCATACATATTTCAAAGCAATACGATGGTGATCGTCAAAACTTTTTGCAGTATACAAAATAGATGGAAATTTTCTGAAATTCTCGATTTTTATTAAAATTTTCGAAATTATTGAACGTCTCCCTACAATGAAACATTATTTGAACTTACGGAATTTTAAGGATACTGCAGTTTTTGTAGTTTTAAGGAATTTTCCGAAATTTTTCACAATCTGCTGAACGTATATAAATTTGAAAAATAGTTGTAGAATTATTGACGATATTTGAAATTTTCAATGTTTTTATATTTTCGTAATTTTTTATTACTTTTTTAGTTCCCTAGATTCGTGTTGAAAAGTTAGAAAATTTTATATATTTCATATTTCGTACATATTTCGAAGAAATATGTTTTATTAACGTGATCTACAAAATTAATGAGATATTTCTAAAATCCTACAAATTTTTCGAATTTCGTAGAATTATTGATAATCTTTCGAATTTGGCATCCTTTCTTATTCTTCAAAATTTTGAAAATTTCAAATATATCACAAACTATAGGGAACTATCAAAATTTTTTTTAAATTTTTCCAACTTGTTGAGATTTTTCGTTATATCAAGTGCTTTCCAACTTTTTCAAATTTTTTTTACAAAATGAAAAAAACTATATCATATGCATGTTTCGGAGAAATAAGATAAGGAATATATTCTAAAAAATGATTAACATTTTCAGAATTCAACCAATTTTTAGAATTTTATAGAATTGGTGACAATCTTTTGAATTTTTAATGTTGTTTAATTTTTCGTAATTTCTAAAATAAGGGAGAAGCTAATTCGACCTATTAAAATTTTATGTAAATTTTCTTAACTCATGATGAGTTTTCAGAATTATTAAATAGATACTTTTAAAATTTTATAATTTTGTTTTTTTCAATATACACTATATTTTGTATATATATGGAAGGGATGTGATATGAATACAACCAACAAAATTTATAAAAATTTTCTGGAATCCTACAAATTTTTTGAGTTTTGTAGAATTATTGACGATCTTCAAAATTTCCGATGTTTGTAAATTTTTCAAAATTTTCAAAATTTCGAACATTATACGAACTATTCGCAGTTTCCCCAACTACATTTATAAAAATTTCTCAATTCTCGTTGCGATTTTTCGCTATATGAATATTTATGAAGTTTTTCAGATTTTTATGAAAAAATAAAAAATATGTCATCATACATATTGTTAAGCAATACGATGATAAAATAAATTTGCAATATTTACAAACATTTTCTGAAACTTTATAGATTTCTAGAATTTGCCAAAATAATCGTCAACCTTCACGATCTACAATGTTTCATAATTTCTCAAAATTTTCAAAACTTTGAAATAAGAAAATCTTAGAAACTGTAAAGCTTTAAAGTAATAAAAACCAATAAATATCTGAATGTGAAAACACAAAATAATTCACGTGCATCAGTTGAAAGATGCAGGTATAAATTTCTTCCAGATGTTGAAAAATTTCCAAATTCACGATTTTGGTTCCAAAATTTTTACCTCAAAATTCTGAACTTTGAGGCGCTCAACAAAAATGCATAAAAATGTTTAAAGTCGAAAATTAAAAACTATTTTTACATTACTCATTCTAGTAGTTAAGCAGGAATGCTTCTAACTCTAGGATTTGTAATAATAATTTAATCTATCATTCTAATATTTCAAAATGAGTCAAAATGATGAAAAAAGTTTTTGTCTTCCATGTGAAAAACTTTTCTTTGACTTACCTTAACAACGAGAAACTTTTTTGTCACTTTTTTCGTAAATCAATTACGTTAAATATGGACTGGTTATCCATGGAAAAATAGTAACGAGTTGAATGTCAATCTCAAGCTCGTGCTGTGACGATTTCCCGTAACAAGATAGTGATTAAAAGAGAGTAAAGAAAATAACTTTTTACCCAGACTGTCATGTAGGAACTATACTGTCTGTCACGAAAGTGAACTCAGAAAACTAGGGTTATTTATAAGAGATGGTTTTCGAACGATGTAACATGTTTTGACAAATGATGGAAGTATTACCTTTCGAGTCAATTTTTTCTTGACGAAGAGTATCTTCTAAATCCACACATGAAACTTAATTAAGAATCATATTTGAATTTATGTAGACAGAAGTATTTTTTGTGATGCAGTGATTTGTACATGGATTAAACATTCATTTGAAAATGTTTCTTGAAAGTTTCTCGAAAAAAGAAAAATGTATTTCAAACAATTCATATCGAATGCAATTTATCATGAACTTTGAACTTTAAAACTCAGAGTGTTCGAATCTGAATTCGTAAAATTGAAAAGTTAAAAAATGTTTTAAAAAAAGTCATTTTAAAAGTTATAATGCAAGGTTTGCAATATAGATAATACGACAATACACTATTTGGATAAAAAAACTTGTAAAATTCAAAAATATAGAAATTTGAGATTGTAGGATTTCCAAATTCATAGAATTCATACGAAAATGTAGGAAAAGAAAAACTGTTTTAGAAGTTTTTTGATTATTACTCTTGAATGACATGTTCAATCTAGTGTTTTGACACCTCAACTCTATTCTAGTCAAAAGTCTGAAAAATTTTGAACATAAAGATAAATTAAAATTCATAAATAAACAAATTTTGAGTTGAAATATCAAATATTTGTCAACTTAACGATCATATAGCTTGAATTCCAAATGATCCTTTTTTGATATATTTATTCATAGTCATATCTCACTTCGATGAACAAATCAAAAGATTTAAAATACAGCAAGTCTACCAAATTTATAAAAAATACTTATAAACTTAACTATACCAAATATCAAAAGCAACATACTAAAAAGTAAAAAGAAATATTTACTACTCATTCTAATGTACAATACTTAACCCTCAGTTCCTAGAACCCTATTTTCGTAACGTTCTTCCTAGAACGGGTCAAAATGACCCGCGTAAAGTTTGAAGGCGAATATCTCCTGTTT
>JAPYZL010130442.1:0-14080 GCA_030522825.1 Platygaster orseoliae
CAATAAAACCCTAGGGAAATATTCATAAATCCCGGATCACAGGGAAGAAAGTTGCCTGATCCGTGATTAATGAATGTTTCCCAGGGTTTTTGTTGATATGTCCCGCTGATTTCCGAGTACCCCAAAAAGGGGCTTTTGTTCCGGCATTCCATAGAAATAAAGTGGCCTTTTTTACGGATGCATGGGAAAAAAGAATTTACTTAACGTAACTGCACAAAAATAGTTTTGTGATTTAAAAAATAAAATAGTTTAGGCCTTTTGTTTCCGCGTTTCCATTGTTCGTTGCAATTGTCTTTTGTTTACCTGTTTCGCGAGCACGTGCTTTGCGTCCTCCGGAAAAATAACGTCGAAACAACCCCGGAAAGACCGATCGGTGAGTAAAAAAAAGACAAAAAGAAGGGGATGAAAAAATGGCGCCGCGTCAGCCCCACGGGCGTGCAATCAAACAATTACGCGGCTGGCGATGTATAATGACGGACCTGAAATTCCTAGTAACGCCGAAGCATCACGCCCACATGGCTAACGGCGAAACAGCAAAAGTTTGCGTGCAATTTCGAGCATCCTCGCGTTTTCTACCACATCGCATTCCTCCGTGATTTGCATTCTTTCGGCAACTCTGCCGGAAGAGTCGCGAAAGAGTCATGGAAATACCATGGAAATCAGCATAATGGTTTTCCTACACTTTTTAAAATTGCTGTCATAAATTTTATGTTATTTGCTGAGCTTGAGCTTCATATGGTTTATATTGCCTTTAATTTTAACTCGAAAATGTATGAAATTAATGGATGCATTTGTTTGTTATATGAATGTCTTCAATTGAATTGAAATTTAAGATTCCTTTTTTCAAAGCCGGTTTGTCACGCTCATCCCCCAACACCCTGCACATCTTTTATTTTATTGAAGTCATGAAAATCTTCAAAACGTGCTCTGTTTCGAAAAAAATGCCTATAGTTGTAGAAAGTGTCCGAAAAATCTGTTAAAATGGCGCATGACGCGCAACCCAAGCGTCAGATTCAGCACCCAAAAACCGAGGGACGTCGATTTCGGGGTGCATGGTTGGGTTGGCTGGGCACGGTTATAATCCGCGTTGCATCGGGCGGTGGCTTGGTGCTTTCCCCGTGTCACGGGGCCAAAACAAGGGCAGTGCGCATGCGGCGAGCTCCGTCCATTCCCCTCCCCCCCTCCTCCCTGACCAAGGAATCCCCCTTTAATCCGCGCACGGCGGAGAGCACAACGCGCAGCAGCAGCCCGCGGCATCGTCTCTCTCTTCATCCTCTCTTCCAGCTCACCTCACACACCCCGTGCCCCGCTTCCTTCCCCTTTACTCACGCCCCGATCTTCCCTCCCCACCATCAACACCACCCCGCGCTGCGCGAAAACCGTCTGCGAGGTCTGCGTGCCCTTTACGCGAATCACAATATCGCATTAGTCGCGCGAGAGCCTTCGTCGGGGCACGAGCTCGGGCTCGTCCTTGTTTCTATGCACACGTACATTCGCGTCTAGTCGTACGTTTTCACTGCCAAATCGAGGTTTCGTTTGTAGAAACAAAATAACTCGGTGTATGATACTCCTTTATCGCGACATGTGTTCGTATATTGTGTTCATGGTGTTGATGGTGCCGCCGGGCTACATAATATAACACAGTGACGAATTTTCGTGAGAAAAAGGGTTTGATACTGATGAAAGTGCCCCGAGAAGGATAGGACGATTTCCCCGAGGAAGGGCTTGGGGCTTTTGTTTCTTTACGAGCTCCGGAATTCTCATCTCGTCTCTCGAGGTGCGTGCGCTCTCCGCGTTTATCTGTTTTGCAATGCGAGCGGAAATAGAAGAGTGGTGGGGGGTAGTTGGAGGTGGATGTTCAGTCGCGAGGGGAGGGGAGAGGCACGCGATTGCGCGGCCAGAGATTTAAATTTCACGCTGCTCGGGTGATTTAAACCGGCGCGGGAGGGGCGGGATTGGAGGGGAAGATGCTCGGTCGGTCCCTGCCTCTCCCCACCCTTCCCCTTGGATGGACCGCGGAGTGACGTGTTTCTTCTCTGTCAAAATACAGCGTGGATTTGTTATTTTTTCGATTATTCTACACGTCATGCGTTTAAGACGACTCGGAAGGCATCCTTTTTTTGTCCTTCTTCCTCTCATTTACTTTTCATTCTATGCATCACTCTCCCATTACAATAGCTTCCGAGTCGTTTTAACGCTAGAACTTTTTCTACGCGAATGAGTGTAGAGAATATTCGTGATTTTCTTCCAACGACTTGAGTAGGTCAATGCAAAAAGTCACGTGAAATGCCACGGTCTAGGAAGGTCTCTGATTATTATTGTCATTTTTTTTTTTAATTTTTTTTTATTGAATCTTGGTGGGATGATTTTGTTGCGATTGACGAAGGGGAAGGGGTTGTAGAACGCGTATATGATTTGACTGGAGGATATACTAAGTCGTGCGCGAGAGAATTCGAAGGGGTCAACGCACTTCGCCATAGTATCATCCCTCCTCTGTTTTTCTTCTCGCCCCCTCCCCCGCCCCACCCCTCCTGCCTTCGACATTTGCCGGGAGCGTACGTGGCGTGCGCGCGAGTCAAAACCTATCCTCATGTGCATTTTGCGTATACGTGGATGGATACAGGGCCGGCGAAAGATTTTGTTGAATGTTGGATTGATTGGATTGACGGACGGATTCATTGGTATCCTGAAATTTGAGTTTTTCGAAAAACGACAGGATTTTATATTCTTCTCTATCGTTTTTTGGACCGTGTTAAAAAATGTTGCAATGCGAAAAGAGTTATAGTAATATCTTTAAAATTTTTTTTATAATGTACCATAGTACTGAATTGTAAGAGGCTCCAACTAAGTCTGTTATGAATTTCAAGTTTTTCTGTTTAAACGTCTAAATTGGTATGTGAAAAATTGCTAGATGAACTTGGATATTCATTGATTTTAACAAAAAGTATAATTACAAGGCCAAAAACTAGCGATGTGACATTACAATCAAAAGAAAAGAGTAAACATAAAAATACTTACCAAGTCACACGGAATCAAAATTGAAGATTAAAAGAATTATATTTTTTAGGAGTTTATCAACCTTTCTTACAACTAGAACAAACGATTTTCTTACTGATTTCAATTCTATACGTATATTTCATTTATAATGGGATGAAGTTGAATTTTTTCTGATAGGCCAATCAACTTCCATTTTTTCGAGAATTTAAATAAAATCAACACATAGTACGCGTTTAAGAAATTCGATTTGTTATTCGTGTTACAGGTACTCTTCATGCGCTTGGGATAACTGACCTTACGCTTATTCAAAACCTGTTGCTTACTCAGTAATTGAAATAACTTCATTTTTGCCGTGAAAATTTTGTGGAAGGTTTTTCAAAATATATACATATACTTTTTCTAATGATCAATTTCCTTAAAAAATCTTAGGATTTTCCAAGTTCACCTTGTGAGGATCCTTTAATTAATAATAATCATGAGGCGTCTTGAAAAAAATTATATAAAATAAAAAAAAATTCATCATATTATTCAACTTTAAATAAGTCTCATAAAAATTGCAATTCTTGTCAATTCTGAAAAATTGTTATATTTTAGCAGTTATGTATGGTCTACATTTAACGTTAGGACAAATTCAATTTTGCAAAACTATATTCTAAAAGATAGGGTACATTAGAAAAATGTTTTTAATATACTGAAAAAATTGTGAAAAACAAAGAAATAAACAATCGATATTTTGTATTTGACTTTATTGATGCCTGAAGGTAAATCTAGCTACCAGAAAATATTTTCTTAATAACAAGCTCGCACAATTTGTCTATAAATTCACAAAAAAATTCCATTTTTGAAATATTGGGACAATGTGTATCTTCTGTTAAAAAGATTTAAATAGAGCATTAGTAACTGCAAAACTTAAAAATTTTAGAATTTGCTCTAACATATACAACTTTTTCAAGCCTAAAATTCTGAAATTTATTCTTTTGAAATTTTCCCTACCTTTGAAAACTGCACATATTCACGATCAATAATCGAAACTTTCTGACGTGGTGTGATATGGAAGAACTAGCATTTTTAAAAAAATGTGTCGAGGTTGGAAAACGACATCGATTAGTTTTGTAAAATGTTATTAATAGTTAAGTTGTTGGCTTGACACGCTTGTATCGGCTGTTTGCAGATAGTAAAAATTGCTTGTGTCAATGGATGACACGATAATCAGTCGCTAATTTCTTGAGTATAAGAGCACAGGCTTAAACTTGAACAAAATATTCAGTAATATCTTGTACAGATTGGGGGTTCTAATTTTTTTGAAGGAAGGTCAGGTTTCAATTTTAAGAATTTTAAAAACTCTTAATTATGCACTTGTCTATTACAAAATTAAAAGTTTGATATTGAAATATCAAAATGAACATTGAAAGTTAATATTTAATATAACTGTCTCATTGCATCTGAAATCTTTAGTGTACATAATCCGTCTCGGAATCGTGAGAAAGTGAGCATTAAAGATTTCGAACCAAGTGCCTATCTTTCGTTTCAGGTCACAATTGGAATTGTGTTTTAGTTAAAATTGGGGGGATTAATTTGCTAAGCCGGCCCTGTGTGAATGTGAATGCGTATCGTATATGTGTGGGAGACGAAGTCTTTCGTCTCTCCTACATTCTATCGCGCTCACGGCTATATAGGAATATAATGTGTTACCTGGGAAGGGAAACTAGTTTCTGGCTGCAAATGAGAGTCGATCTGGTACGCGCTGGAGTTGCCACCGGGGCCCCCTTGAAAAAGAAAAGAAGACGAATGGCTGGAACCACCGAAAATAGACCGACTTGAAACGAACATTTTTTTACATTCCCTCACAGAGGAAGACACAAAGAAGGAATTTTTTAAAGAAAAAGAGATTATTATAAATGTTTTTATATTTTCCCTATTAAGTGTGATTTCTGCCATTTCACCTGTTTTTAGGGGCATTATTCTTATTGTGAGAGTCAAGGTCGTATTTGTAATTCGTTGGCTCAGGGGCCAATGTCTTGTGAGGTCTAGCGAGTTTTAAAAATTTCCATATTTGAGCAATAAATTCAAAACGTGAATATTCGTGATTTCGCTTACTTACAAGAACTTTTAAGTTCCAAGTTTGATAATTCAAATATCGAATGTTTAGTCTAAGTTTCGAGATTGGGTGCCTAAGTAGAAAATTTACATTCCATGAATATTTTAAAAATTACATTTTCGATTATGAGGTTTCAATAAAAAGCGAGGAAATTTCAATGTGTGAATAGTATTATTATTTTCTATCATCGTTTTTTATCTGCTATTAAGATAATTGTTATAAATTTTCATATGCCAATAAAAGTAAATTCGCATGAATATGAAAAAACTAGTATATCTTTTACAGATTTTTAATTTGAAAATTGCGATTTTGTGTAAAACATGCACGATTTTATCCGAGATTTTATCAAACAAAAACCAGATCAGAATATTTCCAGTTGAAAATATTATCTTTCTCGGAATTTTTATCACCTTTGATACTGACGTCATAAAATTTGGTTCTCAATAACAGAAAGACATACTCCAAGAAATACTTGAAAATTGATAAAATGTTTCCGATTACGATAAAAAACGAATAAATCACCGATCGAACAAATCTAATCTCTCGACGAATGATCATATCACTACCAGTAATTCGACTTCATTGCCGATACTTGATTTTTGCAATCAATTTAGCGACGATCGTGTATCTTGAATAAAATATGGCTAGTCACAAAAACTAGAAATGGTGGAAATTCTTCTGATATATCTGTAAAATTCAGGAAATCCCTTAACAGGTCCATGAAATTTGCTAACACTCCAATAGATTCATAGAAAATTAAAACAAAATTAGAACTTTATTCTTTCAAATAAAAAATATGGACTCACTTTTTGAAAGTACTATTTTAATAATTTCTCTGTATATTGTTTATGAAATATAGGTAAATAGCTTTCTGTTCAGTTGCGTGGAAAAAGTATATAGTTTTTTCATATTTTTATTACATTTTCAGATAAAATTCAATAAAATGTAATGGAAATATGAAAATGTGGGAAAATTCATGAATTTTGAAATAACTTATCATTTTTTATAATATTTAAATATCGATATTCAATAATTGGCAAAGCCTATAAATAAAATGAGAGAATTAAGTGATTTAATAATCAAAAAAAGTTGATTGAGAACTGTATAGTACAAAAATATGAATTTCGAGTATCTGAAAGCACTCAAAAGTTAAAGAATAAAATTATCACATTCTGAAAAACTGAATTGTGGATTTTGAAAATTCCATTTGTGTCAATTACAATTATTGCAGTAATAAAAAATATTTGCAATTTATTGCGAATTTTCAAAGTTTTCTGTAACATTGAGAAAAATCCATTTTCTAGACTCCGTGACCGCGATAATGAACTTTCAGCTGTAATCTTTTGCGTGGTAGCACTTGATTGGAATACTGGAAAATTCCAATGACTTCCGGTTCTCGCGGAAACTACAGTTAACAGGAAGTCGCTTGCTGATATGGCGCTCGAGGACGATGTCTTGACATTTTTTCTTCTTTCACGATGCTTTGAAAACAATAGGAAATGAGGGCGGATTGAATCCGGCCGAGACGAGAATCATTCGAGCCGCCGAGGATGCTGCAGCGAGTTTTGGTGGGGCTTGACCCTGAAAGTTCAACAGCCCTCCGCGGATGGCAGGCCCCCTCCCTCCCCCTCATTCCTTTTGTCCCGCAGTCCCAAACCTGAGTTCGTTCTTTATCCGCCAGGGCCCATCGATCTCTAGAAATGAAGAGATTTTATTTCATTTTATTTTCACGAGTCAAGGCGCCTTCCCAGCTCATGGAACGCGTTCGGTCCCGGGGCCGTTCCAAAGATTTTTCCGAGAATTCGGTCCTGTTCCAAGATATTTTCAAAGAATCGGCCTCGGATTCTCGGAAATTTCCACGGCCCCGGGCTAATGGGCCCCGGAACCGAACGCGTTCCACGAGCTGGGAATGCGCCTTCAGACTATAGATGTAGGATCCTTTTTTATAACTGCCAAGAATTTCCAGTATTATAGTTTCAGTCTAAAATTTTGTACTTGAAAACATTTAAGATTTTAGCAACGAAATTGTAAAAACTATTGTTGGATTGAATCAATTCAACTTTATAGTTACTATGTTGCAACGAATTTAGTATTAAAGAAGATGGTTTCGAATTATTCAACTATAATACATATGATAGTTATTTACAATGTTACATTTATTTATTCACTGGCGAGTTCGTTTTTTGACTTGGAACATTAAAAACTATTATTACGTTTCAAATTGAAAAACACAAGCGCACAACATTGAAATCGATCGATTTGAAATTAGCATTCGCCCATCTGTCGACTTGAGCGGAAGAAAGGAAGGGTTCGCCTCCCCCAAAATGAATCCTCGCTTCGGTATAATAATGCACACACTCGAAGTGAGCGCGATATTGCCATGTGAAACGACTCTCGCAGTGAAAAACGACGACTTTGCGAATTTTTTTCTGCCCCGGCGAAATCCGACTCGATCTCTTTCATTTTTAGGGTTGCGACTTTACGGGGTTTCGTCCAGGGTCTCCGATTTTTCAAAGCGAACAGAGACGAATTTCTCTACTTTTGATCAAAGGAAGAAAGAAATGTTTTGGAACTTTGTTGTTACAACTTAAAGAATTTTATTCTCGAATTTACGTAATTAGGGAATAGAAGTTATTTAAAATCTAAATTGAGATAAGATTTCTTTTTCTCAAAAAAATTTATAGTTGGATACGGTGATTTTTTTTATATCAATTTGTTTTTAACAAGTTTTTTAAATTGCATGAAGATCATATCATTTTCTATGTAATAAATTTATTTTGAGCAATATATCATTTCTTTAAACAGAATAAATATAATGAATAAAAAATGAATTCTATTCCAAACCCCATTTTGTATGTATTTAGTTATTTGTAATGTCAAAAACACATTTTTTATTAACAATATTGCTTCAATTGATTATAATAATTCTTGACCACGAAAGGTAGTTATATTTACGAATTATTGTTCATTTATTTTTGTGTAATAAGTTTGTGTTGGTAAATCTTTTTATACGACATCTAAAAATACTGGAGCATGTTGGATTCTCTACCACACAATCTAATTGCAGAATCACTAATTGAATTGTAATTATTCATCCAACTTGTTTGCTATAAAAAGCTTATTATTGATATGGAAAAAATAGAAAAACTGTAAACAATGGCGTTAATATTATTCATCGATCAATAATTATCAAGATATTGGATTTAATCTGCAAACAAATTTAAATGATAAGAAATTATTCAAACTAAAAATCAGATTTTGAAGAGAATTCTTCATTACAGTGTCCAAATTTCTCTGGCATGTCGTTTTTATGTTATTAATATCATAAATAAAACGCATTGTTGTGTAAAAAAAATTAATTTTAGTTTGGCACTTCTTACAGTGCGATACAAACTTATTTTCATAAAATTTTTGGATTTAACTTTTTTTTTTACTTGTTGGATTAAACTTTTTGGTAATAAATTTTTTTTAAACTTTTTTTGACTTGTTTGATTAAAATTTTGGATAAAACTATTGGATTTTACAATAAACTCTGAACTTTGTTGATAAAATCTTATAATCATTTGAATTTTAGGAAAGCGTAAAAAAATCACTTGCGAATTCTTTTTTTTTTAAACAGTCATCATGTTTTTACTTACTTTTAAGGATTACAATACAAACGAAATTCATAAAGTATTGGCAAAATTGGGAGAAATCTGTTTAGTATTTAATTTTGCTAGGTTTTTCTTGGCTGTTCGAAATTATCAGTATTTTGCAGATTCTGCAATATTTTTGTGCAGACTTTTCAAATAATTGCTGACTTTTTTAACTCCTATTTTTGACGATAAAAAATTTCAAAAGTTTCTTAGTACTTGAAAAAATTACAAAAAAAAAAAATAAGATTCTTAAAATTTGCAGATATCGATTCAAAAAATTCCAGTCATATCATAATTTTTTCATGTACAATTCTTATAAGCAATAAAAATATTCCAACGGTCAATTTCGACAAGTGTAAACAATTCTTAAAAATTGTCAAAGCATAACGTAACCTATTCAAAATTACTGAAAGAGCATAAAAATGCTCCGAAATTTGAGGAAAATGTTGCAAAAACTTCTTGTACTGCCGATTTATATGAAACTTATTGACAAACATGTTTTGAAATTCGCCAAGCTGATTTATCCAGTTTTACGTCGCCTGAATCTCGAGTTTTGATTGGCCAACGGAGTGGGCTCGTGCTCCCCTCCCCCTTTTCCCGTCTCTTTTTCTCCCGTCAGCTGATTATCGCGTTCACCACTGATACCGATGCAATTCGCGCGTGTACACGAAGGTCTTGTCCTTCCCGCGTAACTCGCATTTATACGCCACGTGCGATATCTTTCTCAGCGCGTTGCGCAATGCAGTCATTCTATTTTTTCTTTGTTTATTTTTCTGTTTTGCTTTGTAAATTTTTTCAAACGAAATAGCATGCGAGCAAAACAGATCAAAAAAGGTAGATAAAGAAAGTAAACATTTCCAGGTTTTGAGGAGTTCTCAAGATTAGAATTTGTTTTACTTTTCACAATAAAAAAATCTTGATAACTCTGGAATAGTCATGGAAATATCTTAAATTTTTAGAATATTGAAATTGTTTGTTTAGAAATTTCGGAAACTATAAAAAGTCTCTTAAAACCGTCTTTGAACTTAATTTTTTAAAACCCTGAAAAATAATTAAGAACTTCGAATCTTTATGGTTCCTCTTAAAATTTCGGAATTTTTTAATAATTATGATTGCAAAAAAAGCTTGAGTTGAGAAATCATGATTTCTAACACATGAATTTAGCAAAAAGATAAATGAAATAATTTAAATTTTCCAATCTTAAATTTCATTTCTATAATCCATTTATTGAATTGACAGTGTCTAGAAATAAAAGGGGTTGAACCCAAATTTTACAAAATCAACTTTTTTCGCTTGTTAATAAATTGAAAAATGTTTTATGGAAATCAGAAGGTCTGGTCACTGTTTCAACTATATTGATCAAAAAAGAAAGAAAAAAAAAAGGATTCACGACTTTTCGCGGCGTGACGATGGAAGAAGGGTCCTTTCTTCGTGCTTAGGCTTTTTCTTGGGGCCATTGTAAAAGCGCTGTGAAATCCCGATGGTGTATAACTGTACCCGAGCGTTTCCTCTGGCGAAAGATATGTATCGCTCGGTTGCACGAACGGGCAACGAAGGCAACAACAACGGGAGAAAATGCCGCGCTCTAAGTACCATTACGCAACCGCGATGTAACTGTTACCTCACGGAAAGCAAAGCAGCAACGTCGCATGCCACACTGACCAGGATCTCTTTTCACTTCCTCCCTTAGATAGTAATCATTTATTTCGACACCAGAAGAGTCATCTAAGTTTCAGAAAAAGAAAAGAAATTTTCAGTAATTTTAGATGGGATTTCCATGCTACCTATAGGAATTCTGCAAAAGGGAAGATTCCAAAAAAGTTATTGAAATTGGGTAATTTTGAAGTTGACAAATATTCTCTAGAGTTTTTGTTTATTTTCAGTTTATCTGAAAATTTGACAATGCTGAATAAATCTGTGTATTTTTTGGAAATATTCTGTTTTTTTTATTTTTATGTTAGACAATTTTTCAAGTGGATCGAAATTTGGAGCTCAGTTTTGATGACGATAATAAATTTGTTTTCAGTGTAGTTAAATTTGTTTTCAGTGAGTTTTGAGGAATCTATTTCTGTGAAGTCAATTCACTCAATGTTTTGAAAAAATGTGTGTTCGTTATTCATAAAAGATTGGGAGAAAGTTAATTCATGTGATGTTTATAATCTTTGGAATTTTCTCTAAAAGGTCATGGAAGTTGGAATGGAGTATTTTTGTTGGGAACACCATATGGGTCTCACGCTTCGTTTCTCGAACTTTTCGTGGAGTCATTCTACTTAAATTTTCTTTTTATATAACTTTTTTAACAAATTATGAGAAACAGTGATTTTGTCAGTATATGTGAGAATGATCTCACATTGTTTTTGAGCATGTCTTGAAAATTGATCTTCAGAATATTCCATCCTGTTTTAGAAAATTCCAAAAAAGACAAAAAAAAACCTAATGCGATAAAAATTTATTGTAAATTCATAAGAAAGCTCGAAATTATCGAACAACTATTCAGAACTATTTTTAAAGTTATTTAGTTAATAATCTGGTTTTTATTATGTTTTGGAAAAAATGATGAGATAGGTAAAATATCCTCGTTCTCCAATCTGGCCCTTTAGGCACGACAGTAAAAAGTCAAGCTCACAATAATTACTCTTTATCCATGGGAGATTTCGATAAAAAAAGAAAACTGAATGTAGAAGTTAAGAACATTTTTTGTATATCTCCTATTTAAAAACATAATCTTCCTGTAACCTTGAAAGTATCGAATTCATGAGTTTCCGAACGAAAAATTCCAATATTTGCAATATAAAATCAAGTGAAACTACTGTATTTTTTATCGAGATGAAACAAATACGTGTAGTATAAAATGAAAGTATGTTGCAAAATCAAATTGATAGGAAAAAATTTAATCCTTATATTAGCTATTTTTGATTAAATTTTGAAGTAATTCAAAGAAAAGTTTTTTTATGAAATCAAACAATGTCAAGTCTGGTTTCCACGAAACTTGACCAACCTTATCGAAAATGTTTGGAAAATTGTTAAAATCTTTTTCGCGAGAAAGCATGCTTACAATTTGAAGCAACTGGTGCGTGTTATCCGCAAAATTTCGTCCTCTATATGTCTACGGACTACTTGGAAAGTCTCGTTGAAAGTATACCAAGAAGGTGCCAGTCAATATTTGACAACGATGCATATGAGTAGCGTATTAAATACTTGTAACCTATCATTTTGAAAATACTACAACGTGAAAAAAAGTAGTTTTTTCATAAAAATTAGAAATTTGACGATTTAAGCAGATTAAATTCCTACCATTTTGGAAGTATCATTTTTTTTTTATAAGTTTCAAAACAAACGTTTATATTTCTGGAACTTAGATACGAAAACTTATGGTGGTTTATCATTCGTTTGCGTCATTCATCTTCCGATGCTAAAAAAAGACCTACCAATCGATAAATATTCTATAACTTTTCCTCAAACTTTGATTGTTGTCAAAATTTTGTTGTATTACTCCTGTTAAAACGAAGTATAAATAGTAGAATTTATAAAGGAAAAATGACTTGTTCTAGGTTCTGTCTTCCAATTCGTCATAGCAGTTATGAAAATTAGAAGTCCAATAATGGATAGCATTTTATTTCAAAGTTAATGGAATTAACTTCACTCGAAAGTTTCGAGGATTTATCATTTGTTCGCGTCATTCGTCAATAACTAAGAACCGATGACTTTCGGGGCAAAAAATATACCATAAATGATATATTTTTGGGGAGATTCTAGGGAAAATTAATTCAATACATCTTTTGAACATACATCCTTCTGACATAAATTGTTCATGCATAATTTTTTGTTTAATCCCAATCAAGATTAGAGTCGTGTGAGAAATGAAGTCTGGCTACAGCCCTGAAAACGTGTAGTCAACATTCACCACCGTATTGCTATGCAGGGCTAGCGCAGACCCGTGGCGTCGTCCCTTAACCCAGCGCTTCTTAAAGCCGATAGAACATTCCGAGTATTGACCCGTTTATCCGCGTCCCAGCCACCGACCAAAATTCATGTCCCCTTCCCTAATTTTCATTTCCCATTACCGAATGTACAATTCAAACTTTGTTGCGTTTATAGCCTCTAGGGAAATTTCATACCTTTCTTTTCTTTATTTATAGGAACTTGGAAATGGCGGAGTTGGAAGTCAAGGTAGACATTTTTAGAGTAGAAGGTTATGTTTCTTCGAATTGTTAGTTATGGCAAAGAATTTGAGCTTTTCTGTGGATTCTGGAGGGTAGGGGAGTTATGTTGTAGGTAGATGACTTGAAAGTTTTTTTTATTGCTTCTTCATAAGCCATGGTCTACCCGATAAGTTCAAAATCATGTTGTACGATTGTTTTACGATACTTTTAGTTTGTTTAATACTATTCGAAGTATGGTTTACTACAAGGTTCAAGTGTATTTTAGAGCATATTTGAGGGTACCTAGTCGACAAGCTAAATTTTGAAGTGTTGCAAAACTATTTCATTTGGTGATTTTACATTTAACTCAATTTTAACTCGAATTTTTATTTATCTACATTTAGGTTCAAGAAATCAATTAGTACATCAATATCATTGAAATTTTTTGGTAGAAATTTGTCATATTGGAGCGTTAAAATAGAACCAGATATCTCCATACGCTTCTACACATGTGTTAGCGTGTACCTCAACTCATGTTTAAAATCGTGCGCGATTCCATGACCCATGTCTCTAAAGCACATTTTGCCTTAGCACGTAGGTTCACGATTGACTGTGAATTTTCGTTATTCGGACGAGGGGGCGTTTCAAAGTCGGCTCTTGCGCAGGACGAGTAAAACCGGGTGTCGCGCGGAAGTCAAGGGCTTTTTAGAAGGAAACCAGTCGTGGAATCCCAGACGACGCGGTTTCGTTCGTTCACCCGGAAGCGTTTCAGCTCTTTCCCTCTGCATAATAACGAGAAACGAGAAATGCAAAGATCCATTTTTCTCCTCTCTCAAGTTGGAAGACTCCTTTGGGGCGTTGGACACTTCCTGCTCTCGGCTCAGCTGCTGCCATGGCTTGTGTAGTTGTTGCCCCGTGTATTTTTCGAGGTCCTTTTTTCAATGTACCTCGCGTGCGTTTATGGGGCGAGGTTAGGGAGAAATGCTGGTTGAACAATTTGACCGTGTTTTGAGATCTCTGCAGATCTTTCGATGTGTGAAGAAAAGATCGGCCATATCAAGCGTGACCAAATAACGAAGTGAAGTAACTGTGGTGGTATTTTCTAAGGAATGACAATGTCACTCGAGGGGACAATGTCATTCCTTAGAAAATACTACCACTGAGATGTTATTTATCTTTTATCTTGCCCCTTCCACCAGCACTATGAG
>JAPYZL010130469.1:0-21912 GCA_030522825.1 Platygaster orseoliae
TCTTGAATTTATAAATGATTTTTGGAATTTTCAACAGTCTTCTTGCATTTCCAAATTAAATACGGTAATTGACTGGCAGTTGGATATTCGATTCGATTTAAAAAATTTTTGCGTATAATTATATTTCCATTGAAATATTGTTATATTATATGCACATAAAATAAACGCAATATAAAAACATCATATTGTAATGATTCGCATTACAGAGAATGGAAATTTTTTTTTCTGAACATTATCTATTTGATGTTATGTAAAAATAATTAGTTTTAGAAATTTTTTTTTATTGTGTATGAATACAGACAATTTTCAAATCCAAACTCCACAAAGTTAAAGATTTTCGAATATTCACTTTCAATTAATCATAATCTTGAATTTATAAATGATTTTCGGAATATTTAATAGTTTTCTTGCATTTTTAAATAAGGTATGATAATTTTAAAAAAGTCGGAAATCCGAATCGAATTAAAAAATTTTTAAATTGCTAGTATTTCATGTAGTTTTGAGAATCGATGAACATTTTTCAATGACCAAGCGAAGTTTTTTAAAAGGTACACGCGACATTTGAATACTATCATGTTAAAAAAAAACTTATATTTTAAATAAAAATTCCTAAATAAACTAATTGTATTTTCAGGTAAAAAAAGGAAAATTTTTTTTTCCTGCCACTGACTGACGGGCCCCTTTGAAAAGCCCGGGCCCGGGGGGTTTCTCCCCTTCACCCCCCCCTCTCGGCGGGCCTGGAAGTAATAAATTTCTAAAAAATGTGCCCAATCGTCAAGTGCACAATTATTGTTATTTATTATTGACACCATGTGATTTTATACCAGAAATCTTCAATTTTATAATTATATTAACGTATTTCTGAATTATGGGCAGAAATATTCAAATTCCGAAAACTCTATGCAATAAATTTAAAAATAAGAAACAATTTTCATGTTGATGTACAATGGATTTTAGTCATTTTATGAGTTTCATAATCATTGAGTCATTTCAAGTCACAATATCACAATATGATCCAATCACAAAAATGTCACAATCAGTCCCGAGCGCGAAAACATTATCTAATTCTGACCCAAGTCAAGTTAAGACACTATTAAGAAACTTTTAGACATTTCAGTCACTATTGAGATGATGGAGACACTATCTAGACACTGTTTAGCCGTTTTGAAGTCTATAAAGACAATTTTAGACACTTTATAGACATTCTAGACAATAGTTAGACTTACTAGACAATTTTTAGACCTTAAGATTTTTAATAGACACACTTTCGACATTTAGACACTGTTTCAACACTGTTTTAGACTATATAGTCACTATTTAGAGTATTTAGACATTATATGAAGCTGTTGAGCCATGATTTAGACATTCTAGACACTTTAAGACACTCTTTAGTCACTTTTAGATATTGGAAATCCTGTTAAGACGTTTTAGACATTCTTAGACACTTCCAAACACTTTTTAGATTCTTTTGGACACTATTTTGACACTTTTCAGACACTAGACAATTAAAGACATTCTTAGACAATACTCAGAAACTATTTAGACAGTTTCAGACCTTGATATACGTTTTTTAGACATTATTAGACAGTATTTACATAATTTTAGACACTGTTTAGACATTTTTCGATGTTATTTAAACACTTTTTAGTCCATACTCAATAGTAATGTAAACAATTTCAAACCTTTTAAACCTAAATTTTTTTAATATTTTAATGCTAAAATTTTATCATTTTTATCTTTTTTGACCTGAATTTTATTATTACTAGTCATTATAAGTTTCATCATCATTTAGTCATTTAAAGTCACAATATCACAATCTGACTCAATCACAAAAAATTTCAAAATCTGACCAAAGCGCAAAAATTTGATCCAATTCTGATAAGTCAGTTTAAGATACTATTTAGACACTTAAGACACTATTGAGACACTTTCAGACATTTCAAACACTATTTAGATGATTGAGACACTATCTAGACACTGTAAAGGTGTTTTAGATTTTATTTAAACAATTTGAGACACTTAACAGACATTCTAGACAATACTTAGAATTATAAGACACTTGTTAGACCTTAAGACTCTTACTAGACACACTTTAGACATTTAAACACTGTTTCGACACTGGTTGGGCATTATAGTCACTATTTAGACATTATATGAAACTATTAAGATATAATTTAGACATTCTAGACACTTGAAGATATTTAAGACACTGTTGAGACGTTTAAGACATTTACAATCAATACAAGGACATTCTTGGACACTTTCGAACACTTTTCACGCTCTTTTAGACACTATTTATTTTTTTTTTTTCAGACACTAGACAATTAAAGACGTTCTTATACAACACTCAGACACTATTGAAACATTTTCAGACTTTTTAGACCTTTTTTAGACATTTTTAAACACTATTTAGACTATTCTAGACACTGTCTAGACATTTCTAGATGATATTGAAACACTTTTTGGACCATACTTAGACACTATGTAGACATTTTCAAACCTTTTAAACTTGAATTTTCATAATATTTTAATACTTAAATTTTATAAGTCTTATGATTTTCGACCGGATTTTTATTATTATTAGTCATAGTCATAATTAAATCAAATTCCAAAAGTTCTATGCAATAAATTGGAAATTCCATAGTTGTATTAAATATTTTAAAAAGAAAGTGCACAATAAATACAGTGCTTTATGAAACCGTGCACAATTGAAACCATGTCAATAGATTCTCATTCATACTGAATCTAATTAATTTGAATTGTTATTGTAGCATAAAATAGCTATATTTTTTGTCACAATTCTCAATTTTATAATATCGACGTAATGAATTTCTTAAAAAGGTGCACAATCTTCCAGTGCACAATTAATACAGTGTTTAATAAAATAGTGCACAATTAACATAGTGCCATTCTATCGAATTTATTTAATAAGGATTCTCAATAATGAAGATTCTAAGATTATAACTATTATTGTAAGATATTCTGAAATTTTATGCCATGAATTTTTTATTCCATATTTATTTCAGTAAATGATTTCTGAAAAAAACTTACAATTTATTGTCCAGGGCACAGTAAATACAGTACTTAATAACATCGTGCACAATAAACACTATACTTTTCATTTTCTTAAAACAAGTAAAAAAAGAATATATTTGTCTGTAAGTTTGTTCTGTAAATTTGTCACATCTATGAAAAACTTTCGGTACACAAAATATAGTGTTTTCTTTATAATCGTGGGCTTGAACCGAAAACATTTTGATTGGCGCAGTTGACAAAGGGACTGAGTTTTTTTGCCTACTTTTTTCACGTCGTCAAATGAAGCGACAACTACCCTATAACAGAATCGCTGAGGGGTATATACGTTGCGTCTTTTTCTCGGATTTCACGAGGTGCCTAATGGTGACTGATCGATCCGGCGATGATTGCTCCAGCCCGGTCAAAATCAGAGGGGAAAAGCCCGAGTCATCATTGACCGTTGACTGATGGAGTACAATGAATCATTGAAAGTGGCAAAGTGATTTGTCACTGCTGCCCCAAATAATTTCCAAGTTAGAATGGATTTTCTTACTGCGATTCTCATGCTTAGTTTCGCGTTTTGTTCTCATGTTTTCGGCTCGTCATTGTATTTTCTATGTTACTTTGCGGTTTTTGAGGTTACTTAGAAAAATACGAAAAATCAAGGAAGTAGAGAGTGTACGGAACGAATTTTTTGTTTGTTTTTATATGACTTGAAAGTTCAAATTATTTGAAGCATACAGGCTATGCATAAATGTTGGGGTAATGAGTTAAAATGCTTTTGAATTACACTGTCAAAAATGTTATTAATTTCAAAAAACATTCGTGTATGGAATTCGCATCAAAAATAATAAACACGTATATTTCACTCGGACTAATTAACTTACCACTAATTTCAATTAACGCACATTAAAATCTGTCAGCAGTACATCAAAATTGATAGGCTTTTATATTGTATATTGTATATTGTACTTAAAATTCAATGAACTAGTCAATTGAAACTCAAGAGCGTTTATTATTCTTCATCAACTTTGTATTTTATTTTTCAAATGCATTTATGTATAAAACTTCCGTGACAAGTTTATAAAAATTAATACAAAAATTTCTATTAGTGTATTTTGTTTTTGTAACTGTGAATGTAAAATTATAAAGTTCGTAATATATTTTTGATAAGAATGGTGAAAAGTTTGCTTTATCTGAAATTATAATACTGATTTTAGAAGCCTAAAAACATAAGAAACAGAAAGTTATTCAAATTTTTATAACAATTCACGATTTTTGAAATACCTACAAGAGAAAGATATCCAAAATTGAGTTGACGATAATTTATGATTTTTTTAACATTAGAAATTCAGGAAATTTCTTATGTTCTCAAAGTCAGAAGAATTATCATTAACAATTATTCTGTTTATGAAATCTAAATTCAATTATGAAAGACATAAATGTATTTCACAATAAAATTGAATTTTAAATGTCTAATAGTAAAATATTGTCTTTACCAGTTGATTGGATTTCGAATTTCATTCATGCAAAATGTTCAATGTTTTTGGAAAGTTCTATTATTTTATACTTCGTCATCCAATTTCCAAGTTGATTATACCATGTAATAATAACTGTGGATTTCCGATTAAATTATTTGATTTTACGAATAAAAATCAGGTACATTGATTTTACTTGTTCTGAACAATTAAATTTCAATGAATGAATTCAGAGAATTAAAAAATGTATTACAAGTAAAAAAATATATGAAACAAAGTCATCTATTCATAAATTACCGATATTGAATATGTTAAATACAACTAGTTATCCAGTTATTGGAATAATAAGGAATACGTTTATTATTTATATTTTCCAATGATTTTTTACTACACATTGAACATAAGTAAAATGTCAAAAAGCTATTTTTGAAAAATTATTAAATTAATAAATTGTAATTATATATTTTCGCAATGAAGGAAATAAATTTTTATAACTAAATAACTACAAAATATAAGTTGAAAAAATTATACCGGGTGTTTCAGAGTCCCCGCAAATACCGAAAACCATAGATTCTTTATAAAATTCTAAGACGATTTTTCCTTTACCACTTTTTACAAAACTCAAAATTCAAAAAGTTATTTAAGTTTGAAATTTAAACAATGATAGCGCTTTTTCGACGATTAGGGATAAATTCTACGGACCAAACTTTACCCAAATTTTTTTCGTATTTTTCTGAGTTAAAAAGTCCTTTGCCACTTTTCACAAAACTCAAAATCAAAAAAAATATTCGAGTTAGAAGTTTACACCAATCAGATTTCTCAGATTTCAAACTCGAATATGCATCTTTTTTGATTCTGAGTTTTGTAAAAAGTGGCAAAGGACTTTTTTACTCAGAAAAAAATAAAGAAAATTTGGCTAGAATTTGGTCTGTGGTTTTTATGCTCACTCCTCGTAAAAGGGCGTTTATTGGTTAAATTTCAAACTTGAATAACTTTTCGAATTTTGAGTTTTGTAAAAAGTGGTAAAGGGAAAATCGCCTTAGAATTTTATAAGGAATTCATGGTTTTCGGCATTTTTGGGGACTCTGAAACACCCTGTATATACTTTATAATATAACTATATATAATGTTAGATAATTTTTTTTTTATAACATGAATTTATATGAAATCCTAAATGTCCTCTCGGAGTAAAATATTTTTTACTCCGAGAGGACATTCAGTATTTCATGTATATACATTTACGGAGTATATCGTTGCAATCGATTACATGAATTTGTTAAAGATAAACAATATAAAATTTATAAGATGAGTCTATTTCAATAATATAATGTGAGGGAATATTTTTAAAATATAAAATAATCATTGCTTGTAATAAAAAAATTTATTATCCTGAAGTGAATTAGAGTGCAAAAAGCCTAAGACTATAATCGAATTGTGAAAAATGCGATAAGAATGATTGTTATGATCAAATGTAATAATTTTTTTTACGTATGCGAGAATGTTTTCGGAGAATGTTTCAATATTGTTCAATTTCATTGATAAATTTTTAATCAATAGAAGAATTGTTGATGTATCAAATTAAACAATGAATTCTAAATGACATAAAGTTAAAAATAGTATTTACCTTATAAATAAATAAGCAGCATTAAATAATGAATAGATAATTTGCATGAATAGAATTGGAAAAATGAAAAATATAGAGGTAATAAATAATTTTGAATTTTAAATATATACTTATAATCAAATATAACATTTGCATATAATAAATAATTGTTTATAAATTATAAATGGCCTTGCATAACAAGGAATGCAGGAAATTCGTGGTATTTGGAAGGAAAAAGAAGAAATCATATTTCTATTAGGGTCAGTATCTGAAATTGTCGAAATTAATTATTTTAACTCATCTCGACCTTTGGATTGTTAAAATTTATAATCAAAAGATAAATAATTTTCAATAAATTGAACATTAAAAAATTTTCTAAATGACAATGATGAACTTTTATAGGTACTTATGAATTAATAATAAAAATTTATTATTCAAAGTATACAATTGGAAATTCCGAGTATCAGAATATAAATCAAAAGTTTAAATGAAAATCATTTTTCGAACGATTATAAATTTGGTATTTAAATCGTAATTTAATTCCAAATCATAGCCTTAATTAGCAGTTTCAAGATCCTCTCTTATTTTATCATTGCATATTTACTCCGAAACATTCTCGAGAAATATTGGGAAAAATGTGATAGGAGAACCACAAGTGAAAGATAGCAGAACAGCGGGTGCTCTCGATCTGACTCGACCGGTTTCGCCCGGATTCCCTAGGAGTCTAGCCTTCGGAACTTGGTGGTCCTTTTATTTCTTTATTTTTAAGCCGTTTCTCACCTTCTCTGCCCACAGTGAGCAGCTTTCTCTTTCTTTCTTTTTAGTCACTTTGACAGTTGTTCGTTACCAGTCACACCACAGAAATGCTAACTTTGAAAATACGTATTCCATGGTCCTCTTCTTTTTCCATTATATTGGAAAGAAACAAAAATTCTTGATAGATGAATTAAGAGTACTGACAGCAAAAACTTGGTAAATTATATGACAATCTCATGATGTCTTGGAAAGGTTTCTACACAGAGAGAAAACTTGAAGTAAATTTGACTTTTTTCAAAGTAAATCGCTTTTATTTGCAAAAAAAAGGAATTTTTACTGTAGGATTGTATTATTTACATTTTAATGTATAAAGTTTACTTTGGAAAAAATAAAATCTCCTCATCTTGAGGCGATTGCTTCAAAATTGAGAGATTTTACTTTTTTCTAAAGTAAACCTTATATATTAAAATGTAAATAATACAATCCTACAGTAACAATTCCTTTTTTTGCAAATAAAAGCGATTTACTTTGAAAAAAGTAAAATTTACTTCAAATTTTCTCTCCGTGTATACAGTTGAAAATCCTGTAAACAAAATCATCTGCCTGTGAGGACGTCGAATACGAATGTCAAACACACTCCTCTTTCTCGCAAACTGGATTGGAATCCAGTTTCGGAATCGAGTTCGGCCACGTATGCGCGAGCTTGCAGCTTCCTCAAACGGTCCAAGATAGCCGTTGCGGCTTCTCATCAGGGACAACAATCCAAAAAACTAGCATCAGCTGGCCCCTCAAACCGTCGTCGCTCTTCCGAAGCAATAATAAAATTTCCTCCTCTCACTCTTTTCTCGTAACGGGAAGTGCCTCTGAAATCATGAAAATGATGCATGTAAGGGAGGGAAAGGATTAGATCTTAATTGAAACTTTATTTTGACGTTTAAATTTCAATGAATCGTGGCGCGCGTTTGGCTGGCAAAGTTCGAGTCCTCGACCTTAATTAAATGAGAATTGACGCGTCCTTATTGCGGTGCAGGCGAGTCTTGGGCTCGCGAGCGATCGGAGATAATGAAATGCGGACCGAACGGGGCGAGCCGAGCGAATTAATCTGCGGGAGCATCACTTGCTTCTTCCGCGGTTAATTATCGGTCAAACGGGGAAATACAATATTTACCGTATGCATAGGGTGACGGGGGAGTGAGGTGATTTTTTAGCAGGGTTTGAAAGAGGAGTGCAGAAGATGGAAGGGTACACTAAAAAATAAAAGGGGGACATTTTTACCACTTTCTTTTTTTCCACTGGAATTTTTTTCTAATCCGTTTTTATCATTTATTTTTCGCCCAATTGAAATAGATCGAAATTTATCTTAAGGTTTATATTTATTTGAAATTGTATATAATGACCAATATCTTACGAATACTTGGCAGTTTAGCTCTCATATTTTCGCTTTCTTATACTCAACTGATACTTGCGATTCGATGTGCCTCAAGTTCCAAAAGTAATGAAATAAACGAAAATGAAAAAAATTTTTTTTTTTCATTTCGACATACTCGTATGATTAAAATGAAAAATAATGAGGAACGGGAAATAATATTTTTTAAATATTAATAATTATGAAATCATTCTGTTTTACTAGGAATGATAGACTAATTTTTTTTTTTTTTTTCGTTTATTTTTAAACGTCTGGAACTTCAAGGACATTGCGATTCTTTCTTCAGTCTTTATTTTCATAAAATATGAATTCCTTGAAAGTACTGAAAAATACAAAAAAAAAGAAAAATTAACTTGAAAATCAATGAAAATTAAAACAATAAGAAAATATTGCCTTATCTTGATATTTATGATTTTTTAAAATGTAGTAATGAATGAAAATATGAACGAAAAATAATAAAAAAAGATGAAAATTGTCAAAAATTTAGCTACTGCAATTTAAAGGAAGTAAGAAATGGTTTTTTGGTATTTTTCAAATTGTAACAAAACTCAGGATTTTTGATTTCAGTAATTCAAAAATAACAGCAATCCTGGGCTCAGAAGAATTATAATTATAAATTTTTTAAAATTACGTACTTGCGATTCTTTATACAGTATTAAATACTGGAAAATATTGAAAAATACAGAAAAAAAGGAAAATCAACTTGAAAATAAATTAAAATACAACCAATAAGAAAATATTGCCTTATCTTGATATTAATGATTTTTTGAAATGAAGTAATGAATGAAAATGTGAACGAAAAAAAAAAATAAAAAAAGACGACACTTCACAAAAATGTGGTAACTGAAATTTAGAGGACGTTAGAAACGGTTTTCTGTTATTTCTCAAATTTCAACAAAACTCAGGATTTTTAATTTTACTAATTTAAAAATGGCAGCAATCCTGGGCTCAGAAGAATTATAATTATAAATTTTTTAAAAAGTACGAAAATGGAAAAATTTATTAAATTATTTGAAATCTTCACATACCGAATTTTCCCAAAATTCCATAAAAATACAGCAAATCTATTTAAATTAGAATTCTAGAAAATCGAATTTTAGAAACTGATACACAACCATCTGTAGAAGATCAGAAATTTATAAAAATACAAGTTCAGAATAACTCTAAATTTTAATAATAAGCATTAAATTCTGTAAATTATAGAATTTTCTTCTGTTTTCCATCAGTATTCTAATAGGGTTTTTTTACACTTTCTAATACTTCAACTAGCATTTTGATTCAAATTCAGAATGCTCTAAATTTTGACTAAATTTTTCTCCAAATCACTGACAGTTATTCTGAAAATTTAGCATGACATTTGTTTGGTGTTAAATTGCGTCATATGTCAGTATTCAAATTTGAAAATTATTGGTAAAAACCAATATTGAAAAGAATTATTGGTAAAGTTGATAAGTGGTAAAAATAATAAGTGGTAAAATTTGTATAGTGGTGATAACAAATTGGTAAAAATGGATTACAATCCTGAAAAATCGTTTTGGTTGGGTCAAAAACACATTTTGTCCTTATTACATACATACAATACATATTTGGTTCACTTAAATAAATTTCTAGTTCAGACTAAAACATTTAATTACACTCTAAGCATATTTTGTTTTAATCAAAAAAATTTACGTTTCTTCTAACTTGTATTTGTCCAAACTAAAAATATTGTAAAGTCAAATAAATAAGTTTGTTTGAACTAAAAATTTATTTAGGTGGACCAAATATTTGTTTAAGCTAACTAAATTGTATTTCAGAGTAGATTACGTGGCAGTCACAAAATTTGTAGAAATTTTCTATTTTGTGAAAAGTATGTCATATTCTAGTGCTAGATTTTATTTTTAGTTTGTCCGGAAAATAATTAATTTGGAGCTCAATAGTACCAAATCATGCAATGAAAGATACCATAAACATTTCATGATAATAGTTTTTGTTGATTTAAACAGTGTTATTTCTTTTTTTACAGCGCTTTTGAATTTCACTGTTTTAATCAAATAAATTGTCACTGATTTACACAGTCATATCTGACTAATTCAAATAGCAGCTCCAAAAATACTGATATACACAATAGAATCTCACTGAATCTCAATAAACGAAATTTCACTATTTCAATCAGCGGGATTTCATTCCAAAGAAATAGATTATCACTGATTCAGACTTACAATAGTGGGTTTTACACTTATATGATTAATGGTTAGTGACTGATTCGAATGCAGGTAGTTTCACCTGTAAATACAATTTCATCATTAGAATAATTGTACATAAAAGTTATTCTTGAACAACTAATATTATTTTGACAATGTTCAACACTTTTTTGAAACATTTGAAAATATTTGTTGAAGTATCGACGATTTTACTCAGATATGATCAAATGTCATTTTTTCCATCGTCTTGGTTATTCTGAAAGTTTAAAATACGAAAAAAAAGCAAGATTTCGATGTGCGTGAGTCGCATGGGCACCAAAAAGACGTGGCATTCCTTCTTCTGTCAAAATTGCTAGCATACAATGCCCTGCGATCGCTACGATTATGCCTCCTGGTTTTCGAGCCACGCTGTAATCATTGTAATTTAAAGGGGAATCAGTCCTACCGTGCTTTATACGAGAAACCTGTACATTTTTGTACTTTAGTTCCTTCAAAAAATGAAACTGATTATTTCAAAAATGGTAAAAAAATTAAGATACCAAGTTTTGAAGTTACAAGTAAAAAAAAAACAATATGATCAAGCAAAGACAACAAGATAAAAAAACATAGCGAGATTTCGAAAGCCGAATCAAAACGAATTATCATTCCTTTTCATTAAAACCTGGCGTTCCCTGTCGAGGGTTTTCATTTCAGTTATTTTTTTTTCTTATTTACGTCGGAATCCAACGAATGTAGGGTGCAAGAGCGTATATAATGATATTAATCAGGGCGGTCTTCGGCTTCCTGAAAATTGCCGGCAGGCTCAATTTCTCACTTAAAATCTAATTAGGCCCCGGCCTTCGGTGCCTCGGCCAATCCCCGGGTTAGATCCGAGCGCGCCATCTCGCAAATTTGACCCCGGGATAAAAAGCGAACCTTCCTATAAGACCCACTTTGCGAAATTGCAGTTTCCTGGCGGCCCCGGCGCATCGCGCATACCACAGAGCTCGTTTCCACGCGTTCCGGTTCCTCCCCGAACTCGTACGTCCGAGTCGTTTCATTTTATAAGCATTTTTCGCGTGGTAATTGGTTGCTCTAAAAAATTTGAAATTTTTCTTTTCTTTTTCAAATAATTTATAGCACTCTTGGAAAAATTGTTTCATTTACTATCCATCAAACTGTGTGTATAGAAAAAAAAAACGCCTCCGATGATTTACCCAATCAAACAACGAGCAAAAAACCAGCTACACGAGGGGAAAAAAATGTGAACCGTCACCCGCCGATTAGCCCGGGGCCCACGAGAAAAACGCCCGAAACAAAAAGTCATCGTTGTGACACGGGCACCGGCATATCCACGACGTTACAAAACACTCGTTCACGGAACAGCGTGAAATTTTCGTAGCCCGCTAAATCAGCGAAATCAGCCGAGTGGGCGAGAAAGATTACGCATTTTTTATCCTTTTCCCTTTCGGCTCGGGGCACGCGTTGTTACTACAACGCGAACGCCTCCTTGTGGTCTCGGCGGTCCTCCGTTTAACTCGTTTCCAACGTCGTGTCGATGGCGTATCGTGCAATGTTTCGTAATTTTTTTCGCCTTTTATACGACGACGAGTGAGTATGAGCTCGCTATAGGCTATAAGGGCTAACAAGGCGATTACTCATGCCTCCCATAAGGAGAAGTTACAAGCGGGTTCGAAGGTTTATTGCGGCAAATGGCGAAATTTGTTCCCCGCTAACGATCCGGTGCCGCGTCTTGCTTCGGTAACGCTTGTACCAACTATATTGCTATTAACAACAATTACGTTACGCGTGCCGCTGCGGAAACATTGTACACCCCGAACCATTTGTACGCCGCTTTCGTCCAAATTCGTACTTTTGGGATGAAATAACACCCTTCAGAACGGATGAAAGATATTTTTCTTGAAATATGTCTATGAAGGGTATTCTAGACCATGGTCGCTAACTTGCATGACGTTGCGCTATGTAGCGCAATTTTATGACAAATTTCCGTTATCGAATCAACGTCTTAGGATCTAATAAAAAAAATTATCTATGGCTACGTGAAACATAAAACGTATTTTGACTTATATTGGGAGAGGGAGGGAGGTTTAGGTATGTCACGAAAATATGTCACAAAATATACATGTATACACAGTTAAGTTAGGTTAGATTAGGTAAGGATAGGATGAAATACCATAGAACATACTCAAGTAACTCCAAACATAAACAAACTTACCCGAACATACCCGAAAATTCCCGAATATTTACGATAATTTACGAACAACTCCGAACTCACCTGAACATATACGAACGCTCACAAACATACCCGATACCATACCCGAATATCCTCGAACGTATTTAAATTTACTTGAACATACACGAATCTCTCCGAACATACCCGAATATCAACGAATATACCTGATTATTTCAGAACATCCCCGAACATTTCCGAACAAACTCGAAGATTCCTTAATATTTCCGAACATTTTCGAACAATTCTGAACTGACTCGAACATACATGAACCCCTCCGAACATACCCGAATATCACCGCACATACCCGAATATTTCCGAACATCCTCGAACGATTCTAAACGTACTTGAGAACATACTCCAATATTCCTGAATAGATTCGAACATCCACGATCAATTCCAATTTTACTTGAACATTCTGAACCCCTTCGAACATACTCAAATATCGACGAACATACCTGAATATTTCAGAACACCCCCAAACATTTTCGAACATACCTAAGAACAAACTTGAAGATTCCTGAATATTTTAGAACATTCTCGAACAACTCCGAACTGACTCGAACATACAAAAACCCCTTCGAACATACCCGAATATCACCAAACATATCTGAATATTTTAGAACATTTCTGAACAATTCCGAACATACTTGAAAACATACTCCAATATTCCTGAATAAATTTGAACATCTATGATCAATTTATATTGTTTATATACATATTAATTTATATTGTTTATATACATCTATGTTCAATTTATTCGAACATACACGGACCCCTCCGAACATACCCGAATATCGACGAACATACCTGAATATTTCAGAACATCCCCGAATATTTCTGAACATACCCGAGAACACACCAGAAGATTTCTGAATATTTCCGAACATTCTCGAACAATTCCGAATTGACTTGAACATACACGAACTCTATCGAACATACACGAATATCACACAGCATACCTGAATATTTCAGATTATCTCCAAACATTTGCGAACATACCTGAGAACAAGCTCGAAAATTCATTATCAATTCTGAACTTACTCGAACATACACGAACACTTTCGAACGTACCCGAATATTTCCGAACATCCCTGAACATTTCCGAATATACCTGAGAACAAACTCGAACATTCCTGAGTATTTTCGAACATCTACGATCAATTCCGAATTAACTTGAACATACCCGAACTCTTACGAGCAGAACTCAGAACATGCCTGAATCTTTCCGAACATACTCAAACAATTCTGAACATACACCAATGCTTCCGAACATACTTGAACATACCCGCACACTTCCGATTATACTTAAGAACGTAATCGAATATTTCCGAACATCCGTGAACACTTTTAAACATTGCCGAATTTTTCCAAATATACTCGAACATATACGAACACTTCTTAACATACTGAATATACCTGATTACATACCCGAATAGTTCCGAACACACCCGAAAATAATCGAACACCTTCAATTATACCCGAATATAACCGAACACTTTCAAATATGCCTGAACACTTTCAAAGATATAATTTTAAACTGAAGTTGATAATATAAAAATGATGATTCTAAGTTAATCAAAGTTAATTCCATTTGTTCGGTGGAAGTGATTTTCGAAATAATAGTGTCGGAAAATGTTTAAAATTGCAAATATTAACATTTTTAATATTTAACGTAGTTACATGTAACGGCACAGACTTTCTGTGCATCCGTCCAAGTTTTTTTCAAATAACTTTCATCCTATACCACAACCACTCTGTCGCGCTATGTCGCGCTACGTAGCGCGATAACTAAAAATGTGATATTCCACATTCATTGTTTTAAATTCAATATAAAACAATATTTTCACCTGATAGAAAATATAATGTTCGAGAAATAATAGAAGACATCTTCGTGGCACTCGAAAAAAAATCCCATGAAGAATGTGTTTGAATGATGATGAATCGCGATGGCTTCACCCTAGGCATAATTTTTGTCAAGACGTTGCGGTTTTTGGGGGACCTTTTTTCGCGATATCGAAAATCACGCATGGGACGATGCGAGTTTTGCGCGCACTCTCGTGTAAGCACAGAGGGAGGAAAGTCGCGTGGCATCATACGTTAAGAACGAATCCGGAGGGGGTCTCGCCTCGAACGCTGAATGGCAAAGAACATTGCTTTATCGCGTATATAATTAATAACTCTTTTCCTTGTCCTGTAGATGCGTATTTTTCACTTCTTATCTCAATCTTTGTCCTACTCTTCCAGGTATTTTTCACATAAATTATAGATTCCGATAAATACGAACTGATCGTTTCTAGGATGTATTTTTTCTGAGTTCTCGTGGGTGGTCAATGGAAGTTTTGGGGAAAGTGTTGATTCGGGAATTTACATTCGACTTCTTGAAAACAAAAATAGTGTTGTAACATTATGGTGGACGTTTTTCACAAAAAGAGATGTAAACAATTTTGATAAAATCAAGAATTGCAATATGTTCAAACAGTTTTTATTTTGAAAATGTTTTTCATCATCAAAAAAGTGCACTTTTTTTCGCAGACTTCATTCTATTGTTTTTATCATAACTATGAATGAAGTGAAAAATATAATTTCATAATGTTACAATAAAAAGCTTGCTTTTATGGTCTTCGACATTGTTAGATCTGCTCCTGAAATGTTGACAAAAAAAAGCAGAATTCTAAGGAATGTTTTTTTTTCTTTCAGGTCACCTTTGGATTTCCAGGTCACAACGATCAATTTGGAAACGTCTGGGACATTTTTGAAGCTCCATCGAACGCACGAAATGAATTACTGATATGTCGTAAACCCTACGAATCAATGTTTAACACTGTAGCTACTTGAAAAATATAGTTAACAAATTATTTTAATTATGTTTCCTTATTACTTTTGGCCTCCTTGAAACTTTATGAGTAATCGAATTGAAAGTTTTATAAAAAATTCGGAACTGGAAGCACAACATTTTCAGTTGTTGGTTATCAGTTGGCAGTTATTTACTATTATATATATTTTTTCAAAACAGAATAAGATCAAGTTTTTTTAAATCCGTTGAATAAAAACGATTATTCTTTTCCATGTCTATATAACAAAATTTTTTTCTTGTACAGTACAACGTACAATAAATAAATATAAAAAAAATGTTTAGAATCTTTTATTTATGCCTTTATATATATATAATCTACTTCAACATTTTCTCTTTTTTATGACGTTCAAAGAAACAAAAAACAATTAAATCATGTTAAATTCTTGCAAAAAAATATCTCACCCTTTATTTATATTTTTCAAATATCATTACACAGAGCTTTTGACAAACACTTTTCTAAGTTCATTCACCGATAATCCTTTTAAATATATGATCATTGTAAAAAGTTTACCTTGACACTAAATAAAATAAATCATCTAAAAAGTGTCATCGTTGTCAAGGCGCGTTTCAGGATATATTTTCAATGTTTTCTCGATAGTTTTCGCAGATACGTTAATTAGGCAACTCGGGAAAAAATCTCGCTGCAGAGACCAAAGGATTCGCTTGCAAAGTTGCGAGCAATAGCCGCCATCTGCTATGCGTAATTAACAAAAGGGTTGTACTTTTTCTTTTTTCGCGGCCCCTTGACTCCTCGGCGAGCGAGGCTCGCCCGGCGTGCCCGCTGGCAGAGCGTTTGATTTATATTTAATTTTTATAATTCGCGAGAAAGAGACCCCGCGCGCTTTCCTTTACGACGGCGCAGCATGCTGGGGAATGCAGGTTCATTAGCACTTGATGAAAATCAAGGACTCGCTTGCTTTCTTCGTTCGGGGTGGCCTCTTTTATGGAAAAATGGAGAACCGCTTTCTCGTCGTGGGAGTCTTTCGAAATTGAGCCTTGTTCACGATGAAAACAAATTTTTTTTTCTTTCTCTACAATTTTTGAAAAATCTATGAAAAATGAATTTATTGAGTTATTCGGTATTCCATACATTTATGTTTTTTTGATGAATCAGATTTAAAAGAAGTCATAGAAAAAGAAAAAAGATTAGATTCGGTTGAGAAGAAAGAACCTTTTTACTTCGCTGTCAGTTTTAAACGAGATTATGATTTCCACATCAAGTTCAATTTAAAAGTAACGCGTTACTTCGGCTACGTATGGCGCCTTATTCAAAATTTGACACCGAGGAGGGCAGTGCAAGGGGGTAGTTAACCCTTGGGATGGCTTATGAAATGACTTTATGGCAGATCAGAGGCTTGAGGGGTACACAGGCCCCGGGCTACATTACACTATCTTGCGTTTCCGAGTTGGAATACGAGGGTGACAACGAGCCTGTCATCGTGGATTCGCCTATAAATTATAATATGCTTTGAAGTTTGATCATTGTAGATGGAAAAGTTCAAATTAAAAAAAAATTAACTTTTTTTCTTCAAAATTGTTATTAATACTTTAAGCAAGTAATACCATTTCATTTACAATTTTTTAACATACATATTTTATTATTTTATTTTTTTCGTTATTTTATATGACATTTATCGTATTTATTTTGAATTATATTTATTTAATTGATTTTATATTATATTTATAGGTATATTCATTTATATTAAATTCATTATATTTATTGTACTTATTTGGTATTCTATTCATTACATTTTTTATACTTATTTGATATTTTATTCATTATATTTATTATATAGTATGTTTATATTATTCATTATATATTATATTTATTATATTTATTTGATATAATATTTGGTTAATTTATTGTATATTATATTCATTAACATTTTATTATACATAATTTTTAACATGGTACTCAATATGAACGTTTTATCTTCGATTACAATATTTTGTAAGTAGTTGTAAATTCTTCTTATTCAAAAATATTTAAGGAAATGATCTGTGATCCTTTAGTGATTATTTTTAGAGGATCTTTTCCCATTATTAAAATTAATCAAAATCATTTGCGTTCTACAAAAGTATGTGAATAAATAATTCATTATTTGGATTACTAATGATATAAAGTTAGAATCTATTGGTTAATTACATGATGAGTTATCAATTTTTTGAGCGTGGAAACGAGAAAAAGAATTCGATTTGATTTTCTAGCCTATTCAGAATATATATTTACTATGATTCGACACGTAAAATTTATTTTTCTTTCAACAGAAATAAAAAAAAAGTGAATTTCATAAAACTTTTTTTAAAGAACTTGTTTTTAAAATATTGAGAAATCGATGATGAATATACAAATTATTTAAAAAAACATGATTAAATTCTAGACAAAACAAAAAACTCTTTTCAGGATTGAAACATACTTAAAATAAGTGTATTTGTTACAAAGATTGTTATAAAACAAAGTAACGAATATAAAATTGAGACATTAAATTTTTCAAATACTGCTCAGCTGTTTCAAAAGAGAATAAAAAAGAAAATAATGACAGAAATGTTTGCATAGTTTGATTTGTAATTACATTTTCACTATAGTACATGTTACAAAACAATCTTTGGTCAATCGATTATAAAACATTATCACAAATGTACCACTTAACTTGATTTTACTAGAAATTTTATTAAAATATATTTGATGCTTTTCAGTTTAGAAAAAATTTTTCGAATCTTTCGAAAGTCTTTATTGATTATGAGTGTCATTAAAGACTAAGAAATTTCTGAACACTTACAGAAAAAAAAATCATTTGAAATTATAAATAATACTATATATAGCATTTCGATCTCTTAAAATAAGCACTTATATATTTTTTTAATGTAAAAAATATCACATGGTATTTTTGTTTAATTACAACAAAAATAAACAGATACAAGGAAGATTTAAGAAACTATATTTAGTTTTAGAAAATACTGATTAATTTTTTTTTGATAATGAAATTGGGAATTTCGTCCAAATAACAAAAAAAAAATAAATAAATAAATAATAAAGAAGGAAACAAAATGAAAAAAAAAAAATAAATTGAGACATGTGAAAATACTTGCGCTTTAAGAAAATTTATGAAAAAAAACTTCAATATCTCCTTTGATTTCATTTCTGCGAAATTAAAAAAAAAAAATGAAATTTTTTTAATATGCATTTTTCCGTCACATTATATAAAATAAAGGTTTATTTAATTTCAAGATTCCAAAAAAGTTCGCTGGAATATTGTTAACTCTAAGATCCTTTCTAAGAATAGACATGTATGTCGAAAAATTAAAACACATTTTTAAAAAATTAAAAACTGAGGATTTTAGAAAGTTGGAAAATTTTTGAGATACATCTTGAAAATCTCGAACTCATCTCAATTTTTGTTCAAGTAATGAAAATTACTAAATTCCGTTGTCAAAGTTTATCGCTCAACTATCTTCAAAAAATTAAAAAAACACGTAAATTTTATCTCGTCGAAAAAGAAATAAAAAATTTCTTGAAATAACCAAAGAACTCAAGAATCCACTTCGAAAATTTAGTTTTTTATAAGTCGTCACATTTTTTCAACTATAATTAAGCTCAAATCTCTCATTTTATTATTTGTTTATCAATACGAAAATTTTTACTGTATTTCGATACTTTATTATATGCATTCATAATTATTCTACATTTTAAAAAAACGTGAGTCGTGATTCTTTTCTCAATTTTATTCCATCGCAACGCACCGACCACGATTTCATCAAAAACGCCAAGGTAAGAATTTTAATTTCTTTTATTGCTCGGCATCGTTTTTTAAAATGCGCTGCAGCGGTTTCGTAGAATAGCTTTCACTGTCACTGAAATTTTTATAACGTAGTTGTTAGATAAATTTCATGCTCTGTGGAAATACGTCCGGTAGCGTATTGATCGCAACAAGGCAACAGGTCATGGCGGCCTGCGTAATTATACAATTCGTGCAAATAATATATTGAGTTCGCGTATCAGACTCAGTCCAATTAAAACGCTTGCTTGGAAGACAGATTTACGCGGTGCTCAAGACCTCGTTGCGTCACGCGATCGTGCCTAAAAATTTCACAAAAAACGCCTATCATTTTGCATTTGAAAAAAAAAATCTGTTGTAGTTTCTAAACTACGTTGGTGTATTTTACAGTTGAATAACTATTCAATATACTTTTTTTACTAAGTTGTAAAAAATCTCCAATTTGTAAATAAGTGTGAACTCATAAGAAATTATTCATATTATTATATTTTATTTATTTGTATAATTTATTTTTATTCAAGCAAAAATTTTCACCTTGAAAAGTGTAAATCCTCTACCAACTGTTATAAAGCTCGGATTCCACCTTAATCCCCCCTGCCCCCGTGAATTTTGCGGCCGCTGCAAAACCCCCCGAATACGAGATTTCACACTCGATCTCTGGCGAATAACCCCATCGCGACGTCGGTAACGAATCGTTCCGGTCGCAACAGGGAAATTTGGATTTTTCATTCGCAGGGGTGAAAAAGGAGAGAGAGAGAGAGAGAGAGAGAGAGAGAGAGAGAGAGAGAGAGAGCGGAGCCAGTTTCGTTTCGGTCGATATCACTCCGGGGGTTGTTTGGTACATCTATACAGGGTATAGATAGGTGAATTGGCAAACCGGTCACGTAGTGCCCGGCGATGAATGGACCCGCCGAGTCGAGCTCGGGGCCGGGAATTGGCTACCGGGCCTGCAGCGCATCTACCTCCAGAGCCGGCAACAGCCACCCCTATTACATGCGATTGCCAAGAGGTACTCAAACTTGGCAACTTTCGCGCGTTTGACGGAATCGCGTTATTAACGCTCGTCGGATATATTAGTTCAAACAACCTTGATGTTTGCTCGTCAAGCGTACACTGAAAAGAAAATGTTGATGATTTTCGCCAGATATATTGCAAAAAGTACAATATCATGGTCGTCGGCAGGAGGGGCTGATGCCCTAAATAATATAATTTAAAAAATCTTACTTTGTCTGGCCTAAAGACACATAGCAGCTCCCTCATCTAAATGTTCATGAATCAAGAATGTTTACTGCTCGATTCAGAGACGTAGGAAGATAAGATATTCGGGGAGAGTTTTTCGAAAAAAAAAATAAACACATATATGTCGTTAAGGATTTTATTATTTTTAATCCTTGATAATGTGGTTACGAGAGTAGGATTTTCCAATTTCTTCGAGAAAAAAGTTGTAAAATTTTTCATGTTTATATTGAATGTAATGCAATTCAATTTTTGTGATTTTCAATAAGCTGAGTTGAAAACTTTTTGTTCTTATGCTTTTAGTGTTTTTTCACAATCTGACGGTTTTAAAAATTTTATTCTGCTTTTTTTTTATCAACTTGCTAAAGATTTTCGACTAAAACATAGTACATAAATTTCAAGTATTTTATATGCTATGATGTTCAAATTTTCTTGTTGTATATGTTTTTTATCATTTATCATTTATCACTGTCAGCAATATTTAACATATTTATTGCTTTAAAAATGTTTTGTTATACTATATAGTTAATCATTAATGAATAGCATTTCATTTCAGAAACAATTCTTCTCAAGTTATTAAATTATTATTTTGAGTAAGAAAAACTGAAACTTATGGAATTGTTTTTAATTTTACGGATTTCATGAATTAGTATTGTTATTCTGATGAATAATTTTTCTTTTTTTTTTACTTTCGTATATTTCTCATGAAATAATATTGTTAAGAAAATTTTCTTCCTATGGTTTTTGAGTGTAAAATGGTTTTTCAGTATCTCTTGCATTTTTGTCTCTTCACGAAAATCAAAAAGATTTTTTAGTGTTTTTTAAATTTTTGGTATTTGTGTAGATATTTAAAAATCGATTCCAAAAATTATATGCTCTCGAATGCAAATTTTGATAGATTTTTGATAATTGTATAAATTTTAAGGATAACATTCGGTCTACGTCGACTGTAAGTATTTTTTATGTATGCTTCAAATTTTATTTTGTTTTCGGTAATTAAAGATTTTTTATCGTTTTCTAGTATTTTGATACATTGCAAATTGTGTAGATTTTTCAGAAACGCCATTTATTCGTAAAATTCAAAACCTTTTAGTATTTTCTAGAAATTGCATGACGAAAGATTCTCTAGTATTTTTATGAATTTCTGTCTTCATATTTTACAACTGGATCTCTAAGTTTCAAAAACTTTAGGTTCTTATAGAGTTTTCGTAGGTTCATATTTTTTTTTTTAATTGGCAATGCAATTTCATACAAGGTGTATCAAAAACTACGGACGATAATTTGTATGAATTTTTTTCAGATTTTTCTAAGACTAAAAGTCCTCTACAACTTTTCGCAAAACTCAAAACTGG
>JAPYZL010130483.1:0-10635 GCA_030522825.1 Platygaster orseoliae
GGGAAAAAATATTGTATGCTACACGAGACAAAAAGGATGATTCCAACGAGTGCAATTGCGCACTCGCTTCGCTCGTGCCCAAACTTTGCACTCGTTGGATTCATCTTTTTTCTCCCTTGTAGCATAAATATCTATTTGAGCAATTATTCTGGGCACATAAAAAACAGTGCAGTTTTTTCTCATTACTAAATGTTGCTTTAAAGTGCATTGTTAAGATGCATATAACAAGGTCAATTTTGTAAATTCTCGACAGCAGCCCACAAATTATTTTATCCTGCTTTTATTGTCGATAAGATTAGATTTTGACACAACTTTCGTTTGAGCAAGTTTAAAAGATGTTTGTATTCCATGTGAAACTCTTAGGCTCGACTATTTATTTATTCTTTTAAAATTCTCCACCCTGCAATAATTTATCCAAATTCATTTTTTCTTTCGAAAATTCTAGTCTTTTCTCTTCTTGTACAGTGATCTTGAATATTCATCTTCACATTTTTTCAAAACAAAAAATTCTTTATTGATTCAATGTAATCATTATTGATTTTGAAATGACAAAAAAATGTATATTTATATGATTAATCAAAATCATCTTCTTTTGAAATTTCGCCAATTAGATTTATCTTCCTTCCTCTTGGAAGTTCAGTGTTCTCGTTAATGGGGAATGTACACTCAAAAGAGCGAAAAAAAGTGATTTTTGCGAATTTATTCCAGAAAGGTTGTACAAGTTAGTGAATTATTTTTGTTTTGCAGTGAAAAAGCACACTTTTGAGAAAATTTTTAATGCATTTGTTTTATTTTATTCACAGTATTAGCCGAGTCATTGCGTCGTCTCTCAACTGCTGCAAAAAAAAAATCCTTCGCGGTTCCAACTCCCATTTCATCTGTAATCATCAGAAAGAAATAAAAAGATTATCATACTGGAGTATATAATCTATTCTTTGTCATAGGGCTTTTTTTTAAGTAGCTTAGATTTTTTTTTTATCAACAAAATAAGAACGAATTTTGGCCTACAAATCGCTATTTTTAGTTCAAACATCCGCCGTTTTGTCATATAAAGATATTTTCAAAAACCCCTGTGACAAAGACTAGATTATATCCTCCAGTTTAATCATTTTTTTGGTTTTTTTCATTGTGATGATTACAGATGAAATGTGAGTTGGCACCACGAAGGACTTTTTTTGCAGCAGTTGAGAGACGACGCAATGACTAAGCTAATACTGTGAATAAAATAAAACAAATGCATTGAAAATTTTCTCAAAATTGTGCTTTTCCACTGCAAAACAAAAATAATCTACCAATTTGTATAGCCGTTCTGAAATAAATTCTCAAAAATCACCTTTTTTTCACTCTTCTGAGTGTATATTCCCCTTGAATTTGGTCTTTGAAGTAAAATTATAAATTGACTATCTGTTACTAAACCCAAATATGAATTTCCTTTTTCTTCTCATTTTCGAAGTTTACAATAAATTAATACCTCTATTTCTGAAAAAATCACAAGTTTTCGTTACTTTCTACTATTCGTTATGCAACATGAATGATAATTATTATTATTACACATTAATGTAGACATAGATGGAAATCATTCAAATCGCAAATCTGGCAACATTGAGATATTTCAATTTAAATCTTCAACTAAAACTGAATGGGTGTGATACCGTATACATGGCCGATTTCAGGCTGTTTTTAAAAAAATTATTTTAGAGCTACAAGGCAACATACAACGTTCTGAATTTTCGCTTGTTGTTCCTTGTATATTTGAAGTACAAAATAGTACATTATGGAACGTAGTGCAAGAGTCGAATTTGGCGAAGACGAGGATTTGAATCGTCTTCGCAAAATGAGACACTTTTACTAAGTTACATACAGTATTTTATGCAATTCTAGTCTCAAAGCCTGTACAAATGTAAAACTTTGAGGTCAAAAGTGCATAAACTCATTTTTGTGTGGAAAAAATGTATTATGGAAGTATAAATTTTCAGCGGTTAATATGACTTTGTCACGCTGATTTTCACTGCTAGCCGATAATAAATCTAGGAAACTAGTAAACTGAAACAGATATCGATATGCAATTAATAATCTACATTAGATTCTTCGGATTATGAACCTCGGTCATGTCGAAATGTTGATTACTAACAAAATGGCGGCCATACAAAAAAAGTGGTTTATTTCCGCCACCTTTTTTTACCTTTAGAGTGCTTAAAAAAATATTTTACATTAATATTTTGAAACGCCCGAGGTTCATAATCCGAAGAAAACTATGTACAACATATTCCCAAAATTTCAAGTCGATACCTTTTATAGTTGCTGAGAAAAATTATCGGACAACACAAAAAATGTGGTTTTGAGAAAAACGCGTTTAAAGTGTCGATATGACTTTTCATCATTTTCGGAGTTATACCTCTAGTCAGCGATACCAACTTTAAGTTTTTCCTGTTTTTTGCTCCAAACAGAAAAACACTTTTTCTGCTTCCGTTAGAAAAAATTTAAAAAAAAAATTTTTATAATTTACGCAGTTGCGCGCTGAAAGTTATTTTTCGGCGCGCGGAAATGACTTCATTCAACAAGCAAAAAAGAGGGTACTGAGTTTGCGGATCAAAAAACGGTTTCAGGGGGTGAAAGTATATAGTATAAGGTACAATAAAACGCAAAAAAATATTTTTTCATACTTCTCGACGGTAACACCCCCTTAAACTGAAACATTGAAACTCAATGGTGGTTAGCAAGCAAAGCGCGCAGGCAGGCTTTAGCCCCTCTAGTCAACAAATAAAATGTTAAAATAAATAATCGAAAATATTAATTCATTAACAATGATAATAAGAAAAATTGAGTAATCATTATATAGGTAATACATAATATATACTTATTATTTTTCAAGCGGGTAATGCTTGTTTTACCGACACGAAGAGTTGAAATCCGAAGCAGAGCCGAGGATTTTAATTGTTTCGTTGAAGTAAGCTGTTGTCTGCGTGTGCAATACAATATTTCATACGATTATCATCTTCAAGAAGACAAGAAGCCAAACTTACAAACTTTGTGGTTAAAATCGTATGAACATTTATTACATTAATGTTTCATTTTATGAATTATATTTTCTTAAAAAATATATATTTATTTCATAAATAATACATAAGAATGTATATGATAACATTAAAAGAATATTATTCTATAATATATTTATGATCATAATACTGAAATGAATTATAAAAAGACAATAATAAAATATGTACGACTATGCTTGAAAAGGAGAGGATTTAAAAAGAAACTCATTACCAGCTGTGTGCACTTTTCGAGTTACGTCGACTTTATTACTCTCGACTGACGCAAAAATATCGAAAGATTTTTGTACTACGTGGTCAACCCAAGTGAAATAGAGGAAAGTCAAAATTTTTGGCTGGAAGTCATGCGTTTACAAAGTCTCGCATAATTCTTTGGATACGAAGCTATAGGTGTTGGTCACTACCGGTCGACCTTCTTTGGATCAGCGCTTTTCTATTGGCTCCATGGTTTACAATAACGCAATATGGATGTGTTTGAAAAATCGGCAGTCTTATCTCTAGGATTTGATTTTTATGGAAAACGCCAATATTTTCATATTACCCCAAATTTGATTATATTGTTCCAATATAAGTATGCACTGGCAAGTCCAAATTGCACCATAGAAATGAAATAGTGTATTACATGGCAAGTGGCGAATGACGGAGATTACTGACGAGCGTGGAGTTGCTGGCCCGAGCGAAGCGAGGTCAGCACCTGGCAATTGTAAGCACACGAGTCAGTGATGACCGCCATTCTCCACGAGACATATACGCTACTTTTTATAAACTTTGCATCGAAAATTCGGTTTTCGACAACTCTTGAGCGATGCAAATATGGCGGATCACTGACAAAATATTTATTCGCCACTAGGGGCGAATGGAAATCAGCTAGAGCGGCGAAAGTAAATCAGCTGTGGTTGAAGAAATTACGGGAGGACTGCTTTGCAACGGGTCTCGGAAAATCTTGCGGCCGAAGGCGGTAAGTATTCCGAATTCTGCATTCCGCCATATTTGCATCGCTCAAGAGGTGGCGAAATTCGAATTTTCGTTGCGCGTATTATGAAAAATATAACAAATTATGAATATTATAATAACAGAAATAATTATATCATATTTGATTGCGTCTTTGGTTTAAAAAATGGAATGTAAAAATGTACATACATACATAATGTAATCGAATAATTTTTGAACATGTTTTTCTTCCTTTTTGCTTTATGAAATCCATCATAACAGTGTGTATTAACCAATAAATAATTTATATATGTAATAACCAGAAGTTAGGAGCCGCTCCTTTATAAGCTCCACTTCGCCGGCTTATAAAGTCCGGAGTTTGATCGACGTAAATAATCCGGTGCTGGAGCGGAGCGTATAAGACCTTATATGATCCGCTCCAGCTCTGGAGTTTTTATCTGCTTAAAAAAACCAGTGCTGGAGTGGAGCGTATAAGGCCTTATACGATATGCTCCTGCCATGGAATTTTAGAAAGTTGAAAAATTATTTGAATTTTTCGAAGCAAGCGATCAAGAGCATTCGAATCGTAAGATTTGAAGTTGAATCAAATATATGTCTCTGACTTGGAAAAACGATAATATCAAAAATTCATCAAGAAAAAAAACACTGCGAAAACTTACATATAAATCTTAGGAGAATGAAAAATTTTGATAAACATTATTATTGTATAAGATTAGGACAATTTCTTGAAACGATTTTGTTTTAGTCGATCATAACTGCTTCATTTCCTTATAATGATTTTCGAATTCCTTATACGGAAGTTTAAACCTTATTAGAAACTGCAAAATTCTCATAAGGAAATTTTAACTGTTATAATAAAATGAGAGTCCTCATAAGGAAGAACTTATGAGAAACCCATATTTATTCACTACTTTATGAACTAGTTGACATTTGTTTCTAAAGAAATTAAATTTTCTAATAATGTTTTCATTAACAATGTAAAACCAAGAATCAATAATCTATAATTTTCATTCATCAATGTAGAATTTTGCGCTTTCCATTAAAATAATCACATTTGTAGTAAAATTCTCTATGAGAGGTGGTGGTTATACATGTGGTAACTGACATTTCTCAGAAGGTTTAGTTCACCATCATATTTCAGAGGAAAATGAGCTCTACAGCAAATGAAACCACCATTTTCATATGGTGTAATTTTATATTACAAACTAGCAATTTTTGCTGCAAAACAGTCAATTTTTTTTCAGGTTCGAAACAAATTATACTAGTTGTTGCTAACTTTGCGAGTAAAAATTTTCGTTTGAAATATTTTATTTTTAATGTATTCAATTTGACATTCATCGTAGATTGTCATTATGAATTCAGATCTTTCGCCAACATCACATTGATAAATTCTTAACCAAGTCCCTCGATGTAAACTTTTTGAACTCGCGATCTGAATTATCAATTTTGAATGTTTAATTTTTACGTTGATTCAGAATACTTAAGAGGGGAAACTCCTCTTGGACAGCACAAACGTCCCTAACTCATCCGCGGGACGTCCGTCGAAAGTCTCACAGATCCAGGTCCGTGCCCAAAATTTACCATTGGGGTGGAGGGGGGGGGGGGGGTTCATGAAAAAATGATTTCTAAAAAAAAGGTCGTGAAACTTTCGAATTCGATGTCTAAAAAAAAATAGTATATTATTGCGAGTTTTGGAAATGCCAGTTTTGGCAAAACGAAAGGTTGCAGCCCGAGGTGAAGCCGAGGGTTGTAATCGTTTTGTCAAAAGAGGCAATTCCCAAAACTCGCAATACGATATTTTATTCACAGTTTTTTAAAAATTCACATCCAAATAGCTGATTTTTAGCAAATTGTGAATAAAGGTCATTTTTCGTAGAAATTTATGGGGAAAAATTCTTCATGGGGGGTGTTACAACCCCCAAAACCCCCCTCCCTGCGCACGGGCCTGCCCAGATCTCCTGCGGACGTCCCTGGGACGTCCCAAGACCCTCTTAATGTCCGTTTTCTATGACCCCCCACGGATGTCCGTGGGACATCCTAGGGAGATCCGTGGGAGGTCCCACAGTAGTCCCAGAAAATCTATCGAAAACCCATGAGAAATCCAAGTGATTATACGGACGTCCGTGGGATTTCCTACGGTCGACCGTTGTGCCAGGAAATTGATCGAAAATTTACTGAAAAAATTTTTGCTATACGTTATTAAATTCCAAACAATAAATATTAGGATTAAGAGTTTGTTTTCAGCATTTCTGAGCATAATTGGGTAAAAAAAACCTGCTTCTATCGAGATTGGAACCCCGACGTGCGGACCTGACAAGGTAGATTTCTGGCACTCTAACACCGTGGCTAACGTTGTTAATATAAAGGTCAATGAAAAACGCCACTCATAACTTTCTCTCATTTCTGTTAACTGAAATATGCAAACAATCGATAAATTAGCTATTTTTAAGATATGTTTGATATATTTATACTGTGAAAAATTATTAAATCGAAAACAACTCTCATGTATTATATGGAAAACTAAATTTAATCGATCACGATATATGACAGTTGAGGCATCCATTGATGCCTCAAGTGCAGTAATTTTTAGTGCAAAAAAAATGTTCACACACTATTTACGAAAAAAAATCTCATTTTGTAATATTTCACAATAATCGCGCCTTGAAAATATCACACAGTGTCCTAATTGTCGATCGAGATGGATCTTTGAATTAATAATCCAGTTTTTCAGGTGATATATGAAATTTTTCATTGGTTTAATAATTTTTCACAGTATAAATATATCAAACATATCTTTAAAATATCTAATTTATCGATTGTTTAAATCTTTCAGTTTACAGAAATGAGAGAAGGTTATGAGTGGCGTTTTTCATTGACCTGTACATCAACAGCGTTGGCCACGGTGTTAGAGTGTCAGATTTCTACCTTGTCAGGTCCGCGCGCCGGGGTTCAAATCTCGATAGTGGCAGGTTTTTTTTTGCCTAATTATGCTCAGAAATGCTGAAAACTAACTCTAAATCCTAATATTTATTGTTTGGAATTTACTAACGAATAGAAAAATTTTTTTCAGTAAATTTTCGATCAATTTCCTGGCACAACGGTCGACCGTAGGAAATCCCACGGACGTCCGTATAATCACTTGGATTTCTTATGAGTTTTCGATAGATTTTCTGGGACTACTGTGGGACCTCCCACGGACGTCCGTGGAGGGTCATAGAAAACGGACATTAAGGGGATCTTGGGACGTCCCAGGGACGCAAGCGGGACGACGCGTGCTGTCCGGGCTACAGACAGCTGAATTTTCACTAAACTTTGCGTGTGGATTGAAAAAAAAAGTTGAACACGTAGAGCAATGAAATTTTACACAAATGTAGTTCATCTATCATATAACAAATGAAATTATATGGAATTGTCGAAACAAACTGGTGAAATCAGTGCCCAAACTGGACATGCTAGACATGGCGGGCGTGAGTACGCAAAAACGGACCAACCGATTTTGACAATTAATTTTTAATAAATGTTTATAAAATTTTACTCTATTTGAACCTTCAAAATTTCTTTACAAAAATTTTTTATTACCTAATATTTTAATTACAAGACAATTGAAAAAAATATTTTAATTTTCGTTTTTTTTGTTATAATACCTGTAAAAACAGTGTGCGATGTCCGAAAAATGTTCATTTAGAAGTAGACATGATAATACAGTAATTGCATTTTTGTTTTTTCTTGTAGATTGATTTTTAATGACTTAATCGTGCCCGCCATTTGCACTTGTATGAAGTGCAGGGTCCAGTTTGGGCACTGATTACACCGGTTTGGTTCCACATATCAAATACAGTTCAATGTTATTTTATTTGATATTGAATCAACTACATTTGTGTAAAATTTCATTGGTCTAAGTGTTATACTTTTTTTTAATCCACACGCAAAGTTTAGCGAAGATTTTAGCCGTCTATAGGAGTCTCGTCCTTAATAGCTTTATGTGAAAATGTTTCATTTTTCATGAAATATGTAATGTGTCATTTTTTCATTTTTTTATCTTTCCATTTTTTTATTTTTAATCGAACACTCAGTAGAAACTTTTAAGGGTGGATCGATACTTGAACATAAATAGCTTTTTCTTATCTTTCAATATTAATTGTCAGCTTCTCATTTGAAACATCAAATTTGGAATTGTAAATGTTTGATTCTAATTTGTGAAATTACTTATCATCACGTAAAATCTCACATTTATTTCTGATTTTTGAACAATTCATCTTTTGAATTTGCAATTGTTAAATTCAATTTCCAAGTTTAAACTTCTAAACTCTGATATTAAAATGTTTTTTTTTTTTTTTAGAGTTTTCATAACATTTGGGGGCTTTGTTTTGAAAAACATCATTTATTCAATATTTATTCAAAAACATCATATTTCTTAATGGTTTTTTTAAAACCTTTTACTGTCTCATTGCTTTTTTCAGTTAAAAAGTTTATTTGAAAAATCTAAATTAATAACTCATTTCAATTTCTTAATGTTCGATTGTCAGCTTTGATTATAAATCATAAAATAGACGTTTTGATTGTTTTATTCGAAACTTCGATTTTGCGAATTTCTATGTTGATTCTCGCAATCATTTTCGATTCGATACACTTCATATTTTTAGTTAAGAATTTTATCATTTAGACTTTGAATTTCGATTTCAAGAGTCCTAAATCCCAATTTCCTACGTATCTCTACAAGCTGTATTAAACAGTAGCGTGTAACTTAAACATTGTCATTTTACATTCACGACTGTCAAAATATCAAACGTGACACAAAATTAGCTGCAAATCACATTAGACAGACTCAATTATTACTCTCATGATCACACAGACCCGCGTTCCCTTCGATCTATTTCTTCGAGTTAGCTTAGCAAAACGAAACTAAAAAACGAATTTTCCATAAGCCACAATAAGCAGTTAACAGGCTTAGACCGCGGACGCTTCATTTGATATAATTAAATTTTCGTTTAGATTTTGAAACTCTGAATTATTTACTTTCAATGTTCAAATTTTTCTTAGAATTTCCTTGATTAATAATGAACTTGAGAATTTGATTCAAACATTTTTATTTTCATGTTGTTTTTAAGACATCGGACAATGAAGTTTTTACACACATTTTGCACAGAGAGGTACAAAATTTTGTCAAATTATAAGATTTTAGTCGTTTAGAAATACGAAAGAAACCAGGTTTGAAACTAACAAACCTGCAGTTCAATATCGTGATTTCATCGTTTAAAATCAATATTTATGTCGTAATGAATTTAGATAAAGTTTTCAATGTTTCCATTCTGCGAATTCGTAACAATAATGAAAACTAATAAATTTTACAACTGAACCCATGAAACCACTCCCTCTAAGCATGCTTTTCATACGAACCCCGGAGTTTTTATCTACTTCAAAAATCCGAGGCTGGAGTGGATCGTAGAAGGCCTTATACGCTCCGTTCTAGCACCGGTTTTTTTAAGCATGTAAAAACTCTGGGGTTGGAGCGGATCGTGTAAGGCCTTATTCGCTCTGCTCCAGCACCGGTTCTTTTAAGCAGGTAAAAACTCCGGGGCTGGAGTGGAGCATATAAGGTCTTATACGATCCGCTCCAGCTGCGGAGTGGAGCTCATAACGGAGCAGCTCTTAACCCCTGGTAATAACTAAATAAAAAAAACCATGGTTGCAACCTTGAAAAGTTGGTAAAGCAAGTGTGAATTTTTATAGTACATCCTGTGGAATGAATTTTTTTTTTATTGAACTTCGGTTTTTAGTTTTTATATCAAAGTATTTTATTGTTGCAATGAGTGACCGAAAGCTAGAAGAGTGTCATCAAACAATGAATGATGTATAAAAAAAAAAGTTGTTTGCGTTACATGATTTTCAATTACTAAAACATTCAACGAGAAGTTCACTACGAGGAACGTCAGAAAAATTATTTACAATAGCGGATCGTATAAAAGAATACGATTTTTAGAAATTTATTTTTCAAATTTGGAATTTTGCATGAATTCCGGCTATTTCCACAAAAATCAAAATTTGTCGAGTTATTCTTTTTCCTGCATGGAGCATGAGTTCGCAAGTTCATACACACAAAATAATCATTAGAAAAACATCTAAGGGACTGTTTGATTTTCATTTTCTATTCAAAATTCTTCGAATTCACAAACATCTCAGCCCATTCAAATGATATAGGGACAGGGAATGTTGTTTGCAAATGTTTCTGAATTAGCAATGAAATGAATATAAAATTGAATATTCGACTATGCCGACAAATTTTTGAAAATGATTATTTTTATTGATTCTTGTAAAAGCATTACAATAAAGAGTCAACACCCAGGCAATCCTCGCACACCGATTTATCGGTGTTTAATCGGTGTGTCATCGGCGTGTAATCGGTGTCGGTTTTTTTTACTCCTGAATTAATTTTGATGCTGTTTTTTCATAAAAATCGATAGAATCGATTTGTTTAACAACTATTCTACTTGAATTTCCGCACAATTGTGAAAAATTACGAAATTCACGATTTCTCAAAGACGCTATTTATGTTTAGCCAAGTGTCGGTAACAGTAAGTTGACTTGACGGGTAACAGCTATGAGTAACAGTCTGTAAAGACTGTTACTTTAC
>JAPYZL010130568.1:0-37250 GCA_030522825.1 Platygaster orseoliae
TTTCCCGCTGATTTCCGAGTACCCCAAAAAGGGGCTTTTGTTCCCGCATTCCATAGAAATAAAGTGGCCTTTTTTACGGATGCATGGAAAAAAAATATTATGAAAAGGAAAAATGTGCATTTAAATAAAAAATTAAAATGTTGAATTATATGTTTGAAATAATGATTATTTATTCAACGTCAAATTCATCATATCGGCTACAGTAAATTAATTAAATTCAATTATATACTTTTAAATTATATTTTTTATATATAATTAGTGATAATTATATAATATTATATATATTATATATTATTATAATATATTTATATATCTATGTAATAAGAATAAAACAGTTCTCCTTTTTAACGCTCTGTTTTCATTGTAATTATTCAACGTATCGGATAATTCAGAGGCAGTAAATTTGAAAATGATTCAAATTCTTTTTCTTCAGACTTTTTGCGTTTATTATGCTTTCCTCAGGAAATTTAAGCAATCATATCATAATTTCTTCCTATATATCAATATTATAATCATTATAATATTATAATACAGTCATAATTACCCTTTATCAGTGAAGAATAAGATTTTTACTGTTTAAGAAATATGAGTAACCTTGAATAAATAAATATAATATATTTAATAAGTTAAAAGAATAATAATAAATAATAATAAATGACAATAAATGATGACTTTATCATTATAATAATTATAATATATATATATATATACATACAAATTATATTTAATAATAAATATAAAATTGTATTATTTACTATACAAAATAATATGAAAAAAAAACTATTATTATAAAATTAAATGAAGTTAAATTATAAGTTGTGCCAAATTTGGAAACACTTTAGAATAAAAGGCAGTGTCTTTTCTTTAAAACATTTTTCACGTATCGTGTTGCAACTGTTTCAACGAAATGTACAAAATCTTTATGATTCCTGACGAAATTCGTTATAAACTACAATAGTAGTACAGCTATGCAGATTCTAGCGTACAGATTTGCGGGGCAGTAGAATAATTTTTCAGTTTTCCGAAATTATCAAAGTTTTCTGATATTTGCAAAAAGTTTTCCTGAAATTTTTGCTTGACATAGAACTTTGAAATGTTTTGTCAAATATCAGAAACCTTTGAAAACTTTTAAAAATCTTGGAAAACTCTTCGTAAAACTGACAAAACTTTGAAAAATATTTGCAAATATCATAAAATTCTGAAAATCTCAAAAAACTGAAAAATTATTCTACCTCATCGATGGGCTCCGCCCCGCAGACCCCCGCGCTAGAATCCGTATAGCTATACTTACAACTTTTTTCCAAAAAATACAGAAAATATGGATGCTTGTTAAAAAGACGCCGAAATATTCATTATATATGAAAATTACACATGCGAGAATAATTTTAGAATTTTTTTTAGTTTTCCAAAATCATCAAAGTTTTTTGATATTTGCAAAAAGTTTTCCGGAAATTTTTCTTCGACATGGAACTTTGAAATGTATTTTCAGATATCAGACAACTTCGAAAACTTTTAAAAATCTTGGAAAACTTTTTGCAAATCTCGAAAAATTAAAAAAAATTTTTTAATACATGTCAGAAAACTTTGAAAATCTCAGAAAACTAAAAAATTATTCTACCTCACCGATGGGCTCCAACCCGTGGACCCCTGCACTGAAATCCGTATAGCTATACTTACAACTTTTTTCCAAAAAATGGAAAAAATATGCATTTTTATTGAAAATGTTTAAATTCGTTAATTTTTTTAATTTTCGTTAAAAACGTTTAAATTTAAGTTTCGTTAAAATTGTGGAAAACGTTAAAAAGAAGCTGAAATATTCATTATATATACACAAATCTACATGTTCGTACATTCATCAATTCTGATTATTATCGTACCCAAACCTATTCTTTAAATCAACCCCTCTCAAAAATTTTTTTGCCCTGAATTTCTTATATCCACCAATAATTTCACCACTACTACAGAACCACGACATATTCCTAGAAAACTTAACCAGGAGCGTAGACAAATAAAATATCCAATACACGTTTTCCGATAAACGATTCCCGGTCATTTTCCCGAATCCAAGTTCCCGAACGGTCATTTTCCCGAATGACCATTTTCCCGAAATGTCATTATTCCTAACGTATTATTTCTTGAAGGACAATATCCCGAAAGTATTTTTACCCGAACGACAATTTTGCCAAAAGTATTAATTTCCGAATTTCGGTTAGAATTTCACTTTTGTTTCAATTGTATACACTTATAAATTTCATAAGAAGAGTCTTCAAAAAAAGTCATGGTAAAAGTTTTAAATTTGAAAATTGTATATTTTATTTTATTTCAAAATTATAAAACTCTATTTATAATTTAAAAATTTTTATTACAGTTTTGAAATTTAAAAATCGTAAATGCGTAATCATGGCATTTCTAAACATTAGGCTGATAGGAAAATTTCCCGTTCGGGCAAAAGGGATTCGGGAAAATTGTTGGCAACGCCGAAAAAAACATCATCACGACGACATCCAAAGTTCGCACGAAGAAAATGGGATTATCCCGGAGCCGAAAAATTCTCATGAATGCGGTTGAGCGAGTTCGGGTTCCGTATACCTTGTCGCCGAAATGTCCGGATGAAGGGCCTGGTCGTACCGCGGAATATCACGAGCGATTTTTAATGACGCCGCGTGTGACTGTAACAGCGCTGGTAGGCAAGGGGAGGATGGAGGGAGGGAGGGAACGGGCCCGGGGCGAGAAATGGCCAAGGTGAAGGAACGGAGCCGAAGAGAAGAAAAAGAGGGGCCGTGGCGCGTGGCCCGTCGCGGGCCCGCTACCACCACCACGCGGTCCCCGGTACGTGGCGCGCTCGTGCGCGCGTCGTGCGCGCGAGTACGAAGAACCTGACCCCGCGCAGATGGAGATTTTTCGTGCGTGTTGTTGCGCTTAAGCGCCGCCGCCGCTGTCGTGAGAACGGCACGCACCTGCCGCCGACGCTGCTGTCGGGCCGCAAAAGGAGCACCGAGACTCGGTGACGGTGCCCCCATGCCCACATGCGTCGTCGTCGCCACGTCGAAAAATGGTCCCGCGATGTCTTGGGCTCGTACTAGTCTCTTAACTACGCCAGCGCAATTATTATCAACCTTCCCGCATGCGCTTCGCGCGAATTATCTTGGGACTTGGCGGCCACGAAATTAGAATGAAACTTTGAAAAAGCTACTGCACGGAGAGAAATAGTTTAGTAACAGCACACGCAGCGAAAAGAATGTATATCACATCCATGAAAATGGTAATTTTGGACAATCCTTTTAAAAAGGATGTCACATCCATTTGAAGAGGCAACATACCGTTTTCTTTGACTCCAGAAACATACATATTGTCGTGATGACAAGCTGCAATTTGACTTCACCCTTTTGATGGATATGGCATCATTTTTTAAAGGTCTGTCCAAAATTAACTATTTTCATGGACGTGACATCAATTCTTTATTGTATATCTATATTCTTATGTCTTATATAATATTTTCTCTTTTGACTAGAACATAAAACTCATATTTTTAACTTCTATTTCACAAGAATATCATTTATGATATCCACTTTGTCGTTTCAAAATACTAAATTGCGGGGAGTCATTCTTCTGATATCCACTTTTTCGTTGCAAAAGGCTAAATTGCGGGGAAGTCATTTTTCTGATATCTACTTTTACGTCACTGTATTTCCCCGAACGGTGCGATTAAATTTTATTAACATCGAACATTTAGTATATAAGAAACGTTTCTAACAGCAGAATATAGGTATTAAAAAAAAGACGTACCAACGCTGTAACATCCAGACTAGGAAATAAATATAAGCAAATTTTTATCGAACGAGTTAGATCATTTGATCTTTTCTCTCAGTGCAACCATTGATTAAGTAAAATATGGATCCATCAAAGTTTTGAGTACTACAACTAAAAATTTGGTTATGACAACTAAAGTTTCTGTTATAGCAACTAATGCTCAATTTTCATGACTGATCCTTAAATTGCAACAACCAACAATTTGGTTATTGTACCTAAAGTTTTGGTTGTACTACCCAAAACTTTGGTGGGATAATATATTTTACTAAATCAATGGTTGCTGTAACCAAAAATTTCTCTCTGTGGGAAAAGAGGAAGTTTCGAATTTCCTGACTTTATGTGGTGAAACCCTGAAACTCTAAAGCTGCGCAACGTTTCTTTGATTTTCAAATGCTCTTAGAGAAATGTTTATTTCTATCAAATATTATTTATTTATAGTTAACAAATCTCATATTTGGATACAAGCAAATAAATATCGTTTTTGGTCAAAGAAGCTACTTATTTGAACCGTTGTGTTGCTTCAAATGCATTATTTATTAACAGTTAAGTAATCTGTCTTTGGTCAAGAATGTGATTTAGTTACTATTTACAAATCTGTATTTGAGCTAGAGGCATTCATTTTAACTCCATGCAAATTAACGTTATATAGAAATTATAGCATATTAATAATTAACTAATATGATTTCGATAGAAACTATCGTATGTTATCCGTGAATAAATTGTTGTCAAATGTTTCACAATTTTAAATGAAGTTATAGTTATTTTCAATCAACCGAAAAATTCGCATTGCGTGCAAAATTACACGTGAATGCGATTTTGTGATTGACTTAAATGTATTTTTTGTTAAATACTGATTTTTTTGGCATATTCCCGTAAATTTACAATAATATAATCTCGATTTTCTACGGCACAACGATTAGATTTAATATTTCGCCATTTTAGTATTTCATTGATATTTAATTGATTTTAGTATTTCACCAAAGTTCATTTTTTTGAACAATAAACTGCACTTGCAACTTTTTTTCACATGCACGTTCATCACAAAATACAAGTAAAGCATAGTTATTACACTGAACTCACACATTTCTTAACTGTTAACAAATCGATATTTCAAGAAAAAAACAGTTGTTTCACACGAAATGTGGAGATTCAAGTGAAGTAAATGGGCGATCTATCTATAAATATGAATTCAAAAATTTATGGCATAAAATGGCATGGTGTCAAATTGTGTAAAATTTTTTGAAATGCATTTCTGTAATCATGAAATTGAAAAAAAATTTCCATAAAGTTTTCAGGATTTTCAAATGTGTATTATAAAATGATTTTAATATAGTCCTGTGTACAAATTTAGTAATAGAAAAAAAATTTACTACACTGTATTTCAAAAAATCCCTTGATTCCAAATATTTCGATTTCGAAAAGTTTCTTCAACATTCTTGAATACATCCAAGAATGTTCTGAATTTTATTGAAACTTCAACCGTTTTCCATAATTTTGAGAAATTATGCACAATTTCATACAGTTTCCCAGAATATCTTCATTTTCATTTCACTGCAACGTGCACTTAGAGCAGCTTTTCCGTTGCACGTAAGTATAACTGTTCTTCTTTCAAGTACTTATGTACATGCCTCGCGAGAACCTCAGCAATCTCAAGGATCGAGCTGTGCTAGTAACTTACTAAGTTTTTTTCACTGACAGACCGGTTTTCTCGTCTAGCTCTCGTCTACTCTCGCGAGGAACTCTCGATTATGATTAAGGTAATTGCACAAAACACAGGTAATGTATACGTTGCGTTCACATTTTTTTCTTTTTTTTAACGAAAATGTAATTCGATATCGTGACACTTATAATTCATTATTTAATCAATTTTCTTTTTTTTTTAATTACATTCATTTGTGACATTTTTTGGAAATATTAAAAAAAAAAAAAATAGAAGTAGAAATTTTTCAAAATCGAAGAATTATTAAGAATCTTTAAAATTTTGTAGAAAAATTTGTCTTACTTATTAAGATACTGTCAAATTCCCAAAATTTTTACTACTCTCCTAACATGAAAAAAACTGTCACCACAATAAATAACTTTAAAACTTTCAAATTGTCGAGATTGTTCCGAAAAAACTGGAACGTAAAAGTCCCCATTGATTTTATCTCAAAAGTAATCAGCTATCCGATATTTCCACGAAACCAAAAAGTGGTATCAACTTAATTGAATGTTCCCGTCATGTCAACGAATATTTCAGAAACTGTATCGCCAGAGGGAAATTATATTTTAATCGTACAGATAGCGTGTGCACGATCGCGATAAAAAAGACGACTTTTCGAATAAACCAGATTTCGAGGCACCTTAAATCCCAAGTTTCAAGTGCATGCTCTTGGGATTACGCAAAAAGAGAAAAATGCTGGCTCTTTTTTTTACCGCTAATGGCGTTGTACGATGGATAGTCACACGCGAGACTTTTGCCCCTATAGCTCTTGATTAACGCGCTCGCAACCTCAAGGACTCATCTCGGTTGACGAGGCACAATTTTAATGTGAGAATCGCGCATGATATGAATAATTGCACATGATTTTTCCAAGGCAACGCGCGACCGGATTAAGATTTGCACAAAGAGCGACGATGACGAATGACAAACAACGCTCGGGTAGCAACAACAACGTTTTGAAAATCAAGTCGGTGCGAGCAATTTTTTCATTATAGTATGAAATGAACGAACAGCAAAATTTTATAGGGTTAAAACTGGAAAAACGGTTACGAGAAAAATAATATAAGTTTTGTGATACTATTTTTGAAAATTTTTTTTCATTGCTTTCACATTGGTGAATACAAATATTAATTTAATAGGAGATCGGGGAGTGCACAAAAATCAAGGAATATAGAATTTCAAGATTTTTTGGAATTCTGGGATTCTGTATCTTGGAAATGAGGAGTTTTGTACTTTTTTATTTCAGAATTCACGATTTTGGAATTCTCTTTCTTAAGATGTTCGAGTACGTAATTTTGGGTTGATTATTGGAAGATTAGATAGAAATGAAAATTTTATGAGTATCTTTCTATCTTTTGTACATGTATGCTCGAGGTTTTTAAATTTTTTAATTAAAAATGCCTGTATTTTAGGTTTAAAAATCAAAGACTCCAGAGAATTCTCTATTATGAATGCTCAATCCAGAATTTTGTATATTATAATATTACCCCAAAAAAATGTTTTCACACAAAAAAAGGGGGCCGTTGGGGTTGTAACCACCAAAAATGGGTAATTTTTTTACCCACTCGAACAAAAACCACCAAATTAGTTGACTAATTTCATATTCATTGCCTATTCCAAAAAATTATCATATCAACTTACGTCGTCTCAGCTGAGACTTACTCTAATGTAAGTCAAAATGGTGACTTTTGGATCACAGTTACACGACATGTGGAGAAAAAACATCTCAACAACATATCCTTATAACGATCGTTATGTACTTGCCACTTCTAAAAAAATCGACGGCCCGCTTTGAAGAGAATAATAAAAAATTTTGAAAGTTTTATGAACTGTAGATGTTTAAGACCAATGTTTCTTGTAGTTATTATTATTTTTATTTTATTTCTTATGTTAATAACTAGTTTATGTTGTAAACATACATTGTAATATACTTCTTAAAGGTATTCTTTATGACCATTCTTTTTTGTAACATTGACTTAATTGGAACTATTTGGACATCAGTAGAAACGCTTTTTTTTAGTATATTCTGGGAATTTTTTTGAGAACATTTTTGGTTCCTAGAACGTTATTTGTTAATGGAGGTTGTTACGTATATTCCTATTGAATTGTGAAATGTTCTTTTTTTTTTCGAATATATAAAAAAATAGATATTTTCCCCAATCGTTCGAGCATATTCAAAAACTTAAACGTTCCTATTTCGCTTCGAGGAGAATAGAAATTTTTTTTCGAACATATCAAATCAAACAAAGATTAACGTAAGCGCTCGAGCACAGTTATTAATTAATAATGTTGTGAAGGTTTTAGATAATATAAAAAGATGCAAATGACTAATGAGTTGTTTCTCTTACAAAGCGAGCCGTCGATTTTTTTAGAAGTGGCAAGTACATAACGATCGTTATAAGGATATTGTTGTTGAGATGTTTTTTCTCCACATGTCGTGTAACTGTGATCCAAAAGTCACCATTTCGACTTACATTAGAGTAAGTCTCAGCTGAGACGACGTAAGTTGATATAATAATTTTTTGGAATAGGCAATGAATATGAAATTAGTCAACTTATTTGGTGATTTTTGTTCGAGTGGGTAAAAAAATTTACCCATTTTTGGTGGTTACAACCCCGACGGCCTCCTTTTTTTGTGTGAAAACATTTTTTTGGGAGGAGCGGATATCATTATATTTTTGGGTACAAGCAAAGACGACGTGAAAAAATAATCTTAGGAATGAATTAATAATATTACTATGTATAATGTTCAGCGAATGAATGTTTTTCATTTTCCATGTTTTATATTTTGAGTAAAAATGCGTTACTATTTTTTTTATCAAGAATTATATTTACTATTGTTAATGATTTTATTGTCATTATTTTATTCATATTTCTATTACACTGCAACTTTTTCACATGCAATTTAATTTGACTCTTTTTGTTTTTGATGTATAAAATGTTAAGAAAATTTATGACTTATTTTAAATCTCTAAAATTTAGTCATGATAATTGAATCCGAGAATAAATTTTATAGTTTTTTCTAAATTTGATGCGGGCATTAAATTGTTCTAATTAAAAAAAAACTTTCACATAATTAATTAAATTATTACTCACGTTTCATTCGAGTTTTTTGATCTACATAAAAGACATTGCCATAATAAAATTCATGATTGATTTTAAATTCGTAAAAGCTGATTACTGTTTAAAAAACTAAATTGAATAAATTGATTAATACTATATAATTATTATTTCACGGAATTAATTTTATATATTTTATAAACTGTTCTAATTTAATTTACAACTTTCACAGAATTAGTTTTAAAAAAATAAGTTTCAATTCGAGTTTTCTGATCTACATAAAAAACATTGGGAAAATTTATGATTGATTTAAAATTCGTAAAGCTTAATACTGAATATTTAATAACATACGGAATTCAATAATAATCATTAATTTATTATAATTTTCATGAAAAGTTTTGTAATTAATTCATCTAAAATTAAAATACAAATAAATTGACTGTCTTTATTTATCAGAAATTTTTTTTCAACTAAACTTGGAAAAATTTTTTAAAGTTTTCTCACCACGTATTAGGGGTACTTGAACATGTACGTCATTTCACATTTTATTTTCTTCTATCGAAACGTAATGTGCGGTGCCAAGCACGTATACGTAACACGATAACCACAAAATTTACCGAAAAAAAGCAACGTAAAAAATTGACGACTTGAGGATTTTCATTTTGGCAATTTATTGTGTATTTGATTAAACATGCCACGTTTGACGCTTGAAATCATCGATCACTTTTTTATTGCACATGCATGTTTATTTACGTTGATTTTGGTTGATTTTGACTTGACATTCTACCAATGCCTCACACTCGCTTTCTAATAAAATCTTCCGAGCTAATTTCATGTTAGAAATCAATTTTTTCGACTCGAGAAAAGCAAAAATCTCCGCGCTTATGAGTCATAAAATTATCATAATAAGTTATGACTAATTTTTTCAATGTTTTGATTAAAATATATTGTTTTTTTTAAACGTCGGTCGGTAATATAGAAATCTTTTCAAGCGATAAACCGTTTTGTCATTTTTGCCCCCTCTGTCGAAAGAGTCTAAAAGCTTAGCTATAGAAGAAATTCTTCTATAAATTTGTTGTGCATTTTTAGAAAAAATGCAACAACATAAAAACGGATTTAGTGAAAAAAGCCGTGTCATCAGTGGAAAAAAATGGATTTGTATTCAGCAAGGTAAAAAATTGATTCAGAATACTCGGAATAACGCGAACACTTCTTCAGAAAAGCTTCTTTCTCAAAATAAACACAACTCGAGGTTACCCACTCAGCGAAAAGCAACCAAAAAGGCAACCAGAGGGTAACCACAGGGCAACTGGTGCACTACCAGGTCACTACAAGGGAGCTCCCAAACCACTCCCAATGTCACTTATACGACATTTTTTGGTAGCGCCCCGGTAGTAACTTGGCAGCTACCAGGGAGCACCCAGGAGGCTACCAGGTAGCATCCGCGTTGAAAATTTTTTGAAAAATAAATATAATCATAAAAAGTGCTGATTAGCAACTATACTATACGGTTTACATTTATAGTTTGTCATGTTACCACCCCACCCACGCACTTACCCACGCACTAACTGTATCTTTTTAACCGCTGAACAAAATTCTATTGAATCTTTTATAATAGATTCGTTAAAGCTCAAATAAGGTTCACGTATATAGTTTTTCGTGTTACCATCCCGCCCACGCACTCATCTACGCACTAACTGTATCTTTTTAACCGCTGAACGAAATTCCATGAAATCTTGAATAATATATTCTTTTAAACTCAAGGAAAAGTTACATACATAGTTTGTCATGTTACCACCCCACCCACGCACTCAACCACGCAGTGACTGTATCTTTTTAACCTCTGAACAAAATTCTATTTTTAATATTTTGTAATACATTCGTTGGAGCTCAAAAAAGGTTCACACATATAGTTTGTCGTATTACAACCCCACCCACGTACTCATCCACGCATTAACTGTACGTATCTTTTCAACCGCTGAACCAAATTCCATGGTATTTTTAATTACATAATCGTCATCCCTCGATGATGATTTATGATTATACATTTCCTTTTCAACCCCACCCACCCACTCACGAATGCACACATGCAAACTTATACTGGGTGTCCCAAGTAAAGTGTGACAGCCGAAAACCATAGATTCCTTATGAAAATCTAAGACTATTTTTCCTTTGCCATTTTTTGAAAAACTCAAAATTAAAAAAATTATTTAAGCCAAAAATTTTATTAATAAATACCCTTGATCGACGAGTGGGAGTCAAATGCACGGACCGAACTTTTTCCGAACTTTCTTTATATTTTCCTGAATAAAAAAGTCCTTTGCCACTATTTACAAAACTTAAAATCAAAACAGATATTCGAGTTTGAAATCTAAGATCTCTGATTGGTTGAAACTTTAAACTCGAATATCTTTTTTGATTTTGAGTTATGTGAAAAGTGGCAAAGGAATTTTTTATTCAGGCTATAAAATTGGTGGAATTTGCTGTTTTTCAGAGAAAATTTCACTCGCAGTAGTAAATAAAGTTCATGAAAAATGTTCCTTTTTCGATTTCCTATCAAAAAGTGAAAATAAAATTGGGGATACCTAACGTTTCTAAAAAGTTATGGCGGAAATATCGATGAAATTGGTGGAAATTGCTGTTTTTCAGAGAAAATTTCATTCGCAGCAGAAAATATTGTTCATAAAAAATTTCCTTTATCGGTTTCCTATCACATAGTGAAAAGATGATTGGGGATACAGAACGTTTCTAAAAAGTTATGGCGGAAAAATCCGGAAAATATGAAGAAAATTTGGAAAAAGTAGGGTCCGTATATTTGACTCCCACTTGTCAATAAAGGGCATTGATATTAAAATTTTTGACTTAAGTAATTTTCTTAATTTTGAGTTTTTAAAAAAATGGTAAAGGAAAAAAGTCTTAGATTTTCATAATGAATCAATGGTTTTCGGCTGTTTCACTTGCGACACCCTGTATACTTATATGTAAAATATATTTTCGCAATATAATTTGATGAAGTAATAGAAATTCTCGTCATGATAAGGATAAATTAATTTCCAAAATCAGATGTATCAAATTTTTTGCAATGCTTTGTGATTAAATTTTTTTTTTCCTACTCTCCACGTATATAAAAAACGATAGTATAGGTATATAAGTTTGCACGTGCGCATTCGTGAGTGGGTTGATGGGGTTGAAAAGGAAATGTAAAATCATAAATCATCATCGAGGGATGACGATTATGTAATTAAAAATACCATGAAATTTGGTTCAGCAGTTGAAAAGATACGTACAGTTAATGCGTGGGTGAGTACGTGGGTTGGGTGGTAACATGACAAACTATATATGTAACTTTTCCTTGAGTTTAAAAGAACATACTATTCAAGATTTCATAGAATTTTGTTCAGCGGTAAAAAGATACAGTTAGTGCGTGGGTGAGTGCGTGGGTGGGGTAGTAACACGAAAAACTATATACGTGAACCCCTTATTTGAGCTTTAACGAATCTATTATAAAAGATTCAATAGAATTTCGTTCAGCGGTTAAAAAGAAACAGTCACTGCGTGGGTGAGTGCGTGGGTGGGGTGGTAACATGACAAACTATATATGTAACTTTTCCTTGAGTTTAAAATAATATATTATTCAAGATTTCATGGAATTTCATTCAGCGGTTAAAAAGATGCAGTTAGTGCGTAGGTGAGTGCGTGGGCGGGATGGTAACACAAAAAACTAAATACGTGAACCTTATTTGAGCTTTTTTTTGAGCAACAATTACGAATCTATTATAAAAGATTCAATAGAATTTCGTTCAGCGGTTAAAAAGATACAGTTAGTGCGTGGGTGAGTGGGTGGGTGGGGTTGTAACATGACAAACTATAAATGTAGACCGTATAGTATAATTGCTAATCAGCACTTTTTATGATTATATTTATTTTTCAAAAAATTTTCAACGCGGATGCTACCTGGTAGCCTCCTGTGTGCTCCCTGGTAGCTACCAGGTTACTATCGAGGCACTACCCAAAAATGTCATATAAGTGAAATTGGGAGTGGCTTGGGAGTTCGCTCCCTGGTAGTGACCTGGTAGTGCCCCAGTTGCCCTGTGATTGCCCTCTGGTTGCCTTTTTGGTTGCTTTTCGCTGAGTGGGTAGGTTTCCTAATAATCTCAAATAATAGGTCCGGCAGTATGTTTTCCATCGACGGAAACAAACTACCGTTTGTTTTGATAATTATTATTATGTTATATTATAATTATAATTTTAACTATAGTCATATTTATAAGTTTTGCTTATAAGAAGTTGCTGATTGTGAGTTAGAATTTGACATTGTTTTTGTAAATTCCTTTGTTTAAACAATCTATTTAAAAAATTGTTGCACATTCTGTAAATTGGAATTCATCAAGGTTACCGTAAAAAATGTAGATAGAAATTTTTGAATAGTCTTTCAAGCCAATAATGAATGTTTTAATTATAATACTTATAAGTGTTTTCCCTAATTTTCTCAGAAAATTACTAGTAAATCATATACAAGACAATCGTTTTCTATGGAAAAGTGAGTGAGAAATGATGTAGATTATGATGAAATTTCGAGTTAGGGTAATGTACTGTAAAATGCAATAATATTAAAAAATATTTTTTTATGGCGATGCATTAACACTATTCCAACACACATGCCCTAATAAATCATTGCAGTATCGTGATATGTGAAAAAAAATTGTTTGACCCCAAAAGGTCAAAGAATGCCATAAAATGTATATAATTTTAAAAAATGTTGTGTTTCAATGGCCCATGGTCGTGGGCCTAGGTGAGGGTCCCAGCAAAGTCATTATTATCAAAAAAATAAATGAACATTACCTAGTTCGTTCACTTGGAGGCGATTTATTAATTAAAGAAAAGATGAATCACGTCAAAATCAGTCAAAATCATTATACCAATCACACAATTCGAAGTTGATCAGCTGTCGTACTTCTCATTATTTGTCATAGTATATATAATATAATAATAGTATAATATTGATTTAAAAAAACATAAGGATAAATTTAGGAACACCTTTTTGGCAGTATGAATAAAATGTGCTTACTGAAATAAATGTGAAGTGAAATGAAACTCCAACAAACATTATATTTTATTTTTAGTAATAAATAAATGTGCGTGGTAAGATCAATGTGATGTGAAATAAGATCTCGAATTAAAATTTTTACTTCCAACTTCAATGATAACCGACGTTCTTTTGTTTCAAACCAGATCGGGTTTTTAAGTTAGTATCAAATGATGCGCGGGAAATTCGAAAAATAATAAATTTTGTGTTATTTTAATATGTTATCATATTTTATAATATATTTTATTACATGACGATAATTAAATAATCAATAATAATTGGATAATAAATTATCAAAAATCGTATTCGTTCAATTATGAAATATCTTCATGCGTATTCTGCAAAAAATATCGTTTGCACCTCGGACCTCGCCCAAAAAGCCACGCTTCAGGTCTTAGTTACAAAATATACTATAATTTCATATTAAACGTAATGAATTTGTAAAACGTGTGCACAATAAAATCATGCACAATTGACATCATGCCAAATCGATGTTTCAAGGGAAAAGAACAGTTGTTTCACACAAAATTTGGAGATTCAAGTGAAGTAAATGAGCAAATTATAAGTCAACATTCTACTAATTTCATTGAAATAATCAAAATTTTACTGTACGATATTCAATATTTAAAAGGAACCAATGAATTATCGCAATCGAAATTATATTATTTGAATGACCTACTAGAATATTTCGTGAACAACAAATTTCTTGAATGTTAATAAATTTTCCTGCAAAATACCAAATTCTGCAGCATATTTACTGTAAGTAAAGGTTCCTTTCAGTGAACAAGTGAAATCCAGTGCATGGCCCTGATAAGGACCAGGATGACTATTCGGCCGGTTGCGACCTGGCCTGATTGCCTCGAAAATCACGGTTAAAATTTTTTGCGTAGCGCAATTACGGTAATGAAGCCACGTTGGCGCGGTTTCGAAGGCGTTTGGTGCCTCGGTTGCGGTGGTATGACGAGGCCGATGGCACGCGATGTCGAGGCGAACCTCTCGGGGATCGCATGCGGGCCGCGACGCGTATATACCCACTGGCCTACAGCCTCCCGTTCTTATCTCCGTCTGCAGCTCGTTGTTCTTCCTCCGGTCGCAGATTTTATCGGTATCGGCCCAGTGTTCGACCGGTATTTTTTTCGCGCGCTAACGATCTCTTATTTTTTACATTCGACGCGACGCAAAGCGAGGGCAATCGACTCCCCGAGCAAATTACGCGCATTCTCCAGATATGCATCCGTAATTGAACTTTGATCGGGGATGAAAAACGCGCCACAATTATCATATCACTTTCGATTCATGGAAATCGAGGTTATATGTATATAGAAATTTAGTTTTAGCATTTGGAAGTAAATACTACAAATTAGCTCACATTGACTAGTAAAAATTATAAAGTTCATTACCATTTTCTTTCTCAACTATTCTTCAGTTTGTTGGACTTTTTTACGTGAAGAGAGAACCACCAGACTTGTCACCTGCGATCTAGAGCTGCGAGGCTCATGCGACGTCGACACCTTGCAAAACCCACAGCGAATCCAACATAACGCAGCCACTTACTAGCGTGACGACACCATGCTCCTGAATCTCCTGAATCCCATTTGCTCATTCCCCTCGAAAAACCGATTCGGTTTACATTCAAAATAACCAATCGGAAGAAACTGTGTATGGTAATCTATTAAATTAACCTAACCCAAGTGAAAATGTCACAATCTGACCCAAGTGTAAAAATTGTCACAATATGACTCAAGTGCAGAAATATATCGCAATCTGACCCAGGTGAGAAAGAAACTTTTTAGACATTTCAGACACTTACTAAACATTAACTTAGATACTACAGACAATTTCAAACAGTTGGATATTTCAGACGTTACTTAGGCATTTAAGACAGTTTCAGATAATTTTAGACACTCTTTAGATATTTCTAGATACTTTTTAGACAATATTAGACATTTTTAGACTTTTTAGACACTATATATACATTTTTAGACGATTCAGACATTTTTAGACTCTACTTTGACATTTGTAGACATTCTTAGACAATATTTAGACATTTTAGACACTATTTAGACATATTTAAACATTTTTAGACACTTTGACATGAATGCAACACATCTATTAAGTGTATATTACCTCGAGACACCTACTTAATTTTTATACATTTTTCACATATATTATTTAAAATTAGTCTTACATTCCATGCAGCCAGTATCTAAAAAAAATTCAGTCTCATTTACATGCATGAAATGAATGTGAAAACAAATTTAATTCGAATATGTTTCTATGATTCTAATACATCAATGTATAAAATTCAATTCACAATCATAAATTGAATTGATGTCACAGGTTTAATGTAATTTGTATTGATTTCATGTACAATTTCAATACACATGATGTCTTAAATTTAAGACACCCGTATATATATTTTGTATACTTTTATTTTAATGCATTATTAATACAGGGTATGTGTAATAGACATTATACAGTTTTTCTTAAATTTAAGACAAACATTTTCAACAGACTGTTAAAAATTTTCTTGAATTTCATACACTTTCTATTCAAAATGTATCGAAATGTACTTGATATTTCATAGGCCAGCTATTTGAAACGTACTTTAGTTACCTAAACAGGTTTGAAAAATGTATAATTTTGAAAAATCTACTTGAGTTAAATGCACTTTCCATAATTGATGTATTGAAAGTAATTGAAATTTTATGAACTATATATCTGAAACATGAATACATCTATTAATCACAATCTGACGCAAGTGAAAAAATTGTCTAAATATGACCCACGTGCTGAAATATGTTAAAATCTGGCCCAAGTGCAAAAACACTTTCAGACAATTTCAGACACAGTTTAGATATTTCTAGACAATTTTAGACACTATTTAGATATTTCTAGACTTTTGCAACACTATTTATACATTTTCAGACGATTCAGACATTTTTAGACACTACTTAAACATTTATAGACACAGTTTAGACATTCTTAGATAGTACTCAGATAACTTTAGACGCTATTTAGACAATTTTAGACACTTTTTAAACCTATTTAGACACTTTGACATGATCGAAACACATCTATTAAATGTGTATTACTTCGAGACACCTTCTTGATATTTATTCGTTTTTTTACACATAGCATTCAAAAAATATTAAGTCTCAGTTACATGTATGAAATGAATGTAAAAGCAAATTTAACTCAAATATTTTTATACGATTTTAATACATAGAATTCAATTGTACTTGATATTTCATAGGCCAGCTATTTGAAACGTAAGTTAGGTAAAAATGTTTGAAAAATGTATAATTTAGAGACACCTACTTGAGTTTAATGCACTTTCCATAATTGATGTATGAAAATGTGCCTGAAATTTTATAAACTAGATATTTGAAACATGAATACATCTATCAAATTAACCTAACCCAAGTGAAAATGTCACAATCTGACCCAAGTAAAAACATTGTCTCAATATGACCCAAGTGCAAAAATATGTCACAATCTGACCCAACACTTTTTAGACATTTTAGACACTTACTGGGCACACTTTTAGAAACTTTCAGACAATTTTAGACACTCTTTAGATATTTCTAGACAATTTTAGAAATTTGAGACACTATTCTGACCTTTTCCAGACACTGCTTACACTTTGACATGATTGAAACACATCCAAAAAAAATTCAGTCTCGGTTATACGCATGAAATGAATGTAAAAGCAAATTTAATTTAAATATTTTTATATGACTCTAATACATAAATGTACTGAATTCAATTCATAATTTATTATGAATTGAATTGATGTCACCGGTTTTATGTAAATATGAATTTTTTTCATGCACAATTTCAAACACACGTGATGTATTAAATTTAAGACACCCGTGTATCAAAGTTATATAAACGTGTGTGTGTGTGTGTGACGCGTTTCACAGAAAGGGACCTAAGAGGCGTTTTATGTTAGAGTCATTTTCTTATTGAAAATAAGCAGATAATAGCCCTTATGTCAGATGCCTCTTAGGTCCCTTTCTTCGTGGCGCGTCACATATATATATTTTGTATGTTTTAATGCATTATAAATACAGGGCCTGTGTAATGGGCGTTATACAGTTTTTCTTAAAATTCAGACAAACTTTTTTAACAGCGTTAGAAGTTTTTCCCATAGTTTTAGAAATATCACGCATTTTTTCATTTTTGACGAAATATCTTGCAAATCCCTAAAATATGCTTGGTACACTAACTTCGATAAGTTGATTTTTATTGAAATTCTCAAAAGGATTGACGAACTTCGTAAAATAAAATACTAAATGATTTTGTGAGTTTCAAGCTGTTTTTATGAAAAATCCTGTTTTTCAAAAAATAATTCCTATGCAATTGTATTTTATAATTTAGCTTATTGCTCTATTGTTGATAAAAGGTTAATTGGAAAATTCTTCAAATTTCGTATGTTTCATAATTTTTTGGAATGTTTAAAACATTACAGTCTATTTAAATTTTCAGAATTTTACGAAAATTTGTCCAGATCACTGAAATTTCTGAAATTTTGAAAAAAAGGAAAACGCTATCACTCATATTTTAGAGAAATATGAGTATGAACACAAAATATCTGCACATTCACTAGTATTCTGCAAGTTTTTCGAATTTTATATAATCATTGATTGACTTAAAAATTTTTTAAGTTCTCATGTTTCTCAAAATTTTTTTGTCTTAAAACACCATCCGATTCGGAAATTTTTCAATTTCATAACAATTTTTCCAATCTATCAAACTTTTCTGTAATATTTTGATTTTTAAAATTTTCCAGGTTTTCATTACATAATGAAAACAATATTATTATTTATTATGCATAATACAAAATTTTTTTATCATGAACATAATTTACGAAATTCATGAACATTTTTTGAAACCATAGAAATTTTTCAAAATTGAAAAATAATTGAGAAACTAAAAAATTTTCTAGAAAAATTATTATTAACTTTACTAAGTATAAACATTTGTCCTGCTTAATGAGATACTATCAAGGTCCCGAAATTTTGCTTAAACCATTTTACAGTTAGTTTCAGTTAAATTCAGAATTATTGATTCATTCTAAAATTTGTAAATTTCTTTCATTTTTCAAAAATTTCTCGATTTCAAACATAATGCGATTCCGAACTTTATTAATTTCATAACAATTTTTCCAATAAATTAAAAGTTTCTGTGATATTTTGATTCTTTACATTTTCCAGGTTTTTATTACACAATGAAAAAAATCTCATTATGCGTATTAAAAGAATTTTTCATCGTGAACATAATCTACAAAATTCGTAAACATTTTTCGAAACCATACAAATCTCTCTCGCGAAGTATTTTTTAGTAATAAACAATGTTTTCCAATTTTTATACTGTTCATATTTGAAAATCAAAGAAACGTTGCGCAGCTTAATAGTTTCAGGGTTTCACTACATAAAGTTAGGAAATTCGAAACTTCCTCTTTTCCCATAGAGAGAAATTTTTGGTTACAGCAACCATTGATTTAGAAAAATATCCCACCAAAGTTTTGTGTATTGCAACCAAAACTTTAGGTATGATTTCACTATCTTGTTACTATTTCGAAAAACAGCATTAAATATCCCGGTCGATGAAATAACAGCAACAAAAAGGGTAGGGCAAAGAGGGAAAAGGAGCAAGTGGAGGAGCACATGTAGGCGCGTGGCAGCGCGCGCCGCGTCGGCAGCTGCTCCTGTTATGGGCCTCCTGGGCCCCGTCACGTACGGGAGTGTGCGTACGTACATGCCCGGGCCCCGCACGCGTCTTTTCGTGCCTTCGGTACAAAATTTCGTCCCAAAGGCTCCTGATCGTTTTATCGCCCTCCTCTTATTCTTGCGTTTCCTCAACATTTTGTCCCTTTTTTAATCTTCAATCAAAGGGATCGTTCGGCTGCGCGTGACGAACATCGGCGCCGGTTATGCAAAAATTATCCAACGAGATAATTGCGTGTTTGCGTTTTTCAGGGTCAACGATCGCGCTACTACGAAACGAATTTTTGCTGAGGATCAAGAGTTATTTTCAGCATTGAAATAAATTTCAGAAAATCAGAGAAAATCAACTTTGTGATTTTTAGTCTCTAAGTACAAGAAACAAAAAACGTTAGCAAACTTCTTAATCGAACACTGTTGATTGCGAATGCGAGGTAATTACATGCTCAAATGTAATTAAATAAGTCGATTTGCACTCGTTACAACGAAAACCTGTACGAAATCATGTGTTAATTGATTCATAAATTTTCAGGTACATACATGCTCATCCTCGATGACAAGTGCTGATGAAATTCGAATTTTTGAAGAATCAATGATTGGCTCAAAATCGAATGTTAAAAAATCAATAACTGGAAATTTTATGGTAAAAATTCGAATGTATGTAGATTTTCAGAATCATAATGAAACACTGAAAAAAAAGTTTACATCAGTCATAAAATATTTTTTAAATTATCTTGAAAAAATTGAAAATGTTTTTTGGTATGTTTCTCGGTAAAAATTATATGGTTGTATAAATTGGTCATTTAAGGTTAATTTTTTGCGTCGAAAATTGGCGTTTCCCAGGCAAATAAGTTTTCACGTCATCGGATTACAAGAAAATGTCGTGTAATATGAACTTTACTTAGAATTTAACTGTAATATTAAGTATCTTTCGAGAAAATTCTGCAAAAGTGTTTTGCCTGGGAAACTGCAACTTTCTACGCAAAAAATTGCCCTGAAATGGTCAATTTTCGGAAAAATTCTTGAAAAAATATATTCTGAAATCGAAATAGTATCATTTTCATTTTGGGTTCAGATGTGAGCACGATTTTTCTCTTTTCCCAGTGTTACATTGGCGCGGCGTAATTTGGCGGTAGGTTTTAATTAAATAGGGAGCGTGAGCGTGATCGCATTTTACGGTAAATTCGATTCGAAGCCGGTCGAGTATAGGAATCAAAATCCATATCGATATCCGCGATCGGCGAAATGATCGTGAACGGCAGCTGCGGTCATAATTGGCAGTTTAGGGACCCGCATCTCATAGGTGTCCTCGTGTATCAAGAACCTTACCTTTTAACCAATCATCGAGGCAACAACTCTTCATCATCGAAATAGCCGATATTTTTCTAAGTCGATTACTAATTTTGACGCCGGATCGTCGGGTTCTCTCGAAATTAGCTGAATTTTCGAGAATCTTGTACTCTCTTGGAGATGAAAATAGTAGGGATTATATCTTGAAATAGTAGCTCGAATGAAAAAAAGGATTTGTTGTAGCAGTAAAAAATGTGCAGCATTTCAGCATAAAATTCAGTTCTTGACTAGTGTGGAAAAAACTTTTCCACACTAGTGAAGAAATATACTATTATCTGTTCAGCTGAAAAATGTCTTAATCAAATTTCGTCATTCTACCACAATTATGAAAACTATGTTGTGTTATCCTATTTCAATTCAATGAGACGCCAGGAAAGGGCCCAAGAAATTCGAGTTTCGGGCCCATGATCGAGAGTGTCCAAGTTTTACAGGCGATTAATCGATGGGTTCCAGGAATGCGCTCTGTCGGCATTGTCTTAACGATCTTGTCGTTCGTTTTAATAGCTTTTCACTGCGGGCATAAAATCGATCAAAAGCGCACTTGAGAAAAATCATTTTTGGGTATTTTACAAACAGGTTTTTTCAAGCGGAACGAAATCATTCTATCTCAATCGAAATGATTTTAGGAATATTTTGAATAACGATTTTTTTATGGTTCATAAAACTGCTACAATATCGAGTTTATCAAGTTATTATTCCATGTCTTGAAATCGCCGGAAATCGATTTGCCGAAAAAACACGAAGAAATTGAAGCCAGCTCGTGCGCACGAGAAACACACAATTGGTAGCCCTTCAATTTGCATGCGCTTCGAGATATGCAGAAACGTAAGGCAAAAAACTCGAGATTTCAAAGAACGTCAATTGGGGGGCCGGGTTGTTGCACGTGAAAGTCTCGGTGTCGCGTTTACCGAAACGCTTATGTTTCGCGTGCAACAGTGTCTTAAATTTGCAAGTAAGGAAGGAGAAACAAAAACAAAGTAATAATCGTGAAAAAAATGCCCCCAACGTTTCGAAGCAGGTTAGAAAGTACAATATAATGACAGAATTAAATGTTACACATTCGTAATTTCACGACGATGGCACGATTATCGCCGTAAATTGCCAATTGGGAAAGTGGATCGCGCGAGCGGGAAAGTGCAATTTGAGAGAGATAAAAAAAAAGGCTAATTGCGCCAATTTACGGGGCGCGTACGCCGTAGTGGGCATTTTTTCAGGTGGAGAGTGTAACGTAGAATTCGATGATTTGGCCGAAAATGGAAAGTGTGTTTGTAGTTTTTTGTACTCGATGAAATTTGGAAAGTTTTACCAGGAATATGAGTGTACTTGGTTTTTTGGTGAAATTGAGGTTGTGCATTTTTCAATTACATGATTCTTTGAGTGTTCAGTAATTCTGCTATTGAAGTAGTAATTTTACCATATTCCCTGATTTGTCAGGGAATTCCCTGATTTTGAACTTTGTTACTGATTCCCTGATTTTCGTGAGAAGTCCCTAATTTCCATGAAAAATGCACTGATTCCCTGGTTTTCGCCCGAATCGACGATTTTTTTTCAACTATTATTTTTTTTTTTTTTTTTTTTAGCGATTATAAAATTTAAACGTCCAAAAAAAATGTAAAAAAAGATGCTAATGAATGAAGATTGTAGCAGCTTAGTGATAATTCTCAATTAGAGTTGGTATGAAAATTTATTAATGTTATTCGGATTATTTTGATAATATTTGAAATAAAAAGTTATTCGAATAACAATATTTATTTTATGTACTCTTAACTAAATCAAAAAAATAATCTATTAAAAAAAAAAAAATAAACGATGAAGTAGGGTGGTTTGGTAAAAGTTGGTGACTAAATTCGATTAATTACCAGCAAATTTTTATAATTCTAATTCAGACGATAACCATTGATATGCACTTTAAGAATTAATTTGAATTTTGTGTTTCAGATAATTCGTTCGTCAGAAACCATGTCAACAAGAAAAAAAAACAAACCCATTCGTCTAGGTACAACTCACACGAATGTCATCAAAATCATTTGAAAAAATTTGTAAGCAATGTTCATGATATATCTTATAATAAGTAAAAGAAACTTCATTGTCAAATAAAAGTAAGTGCGAAATAAAAAAATTCCAAAAATACACGCCAGATTACCGTACTGACCCCTTAAGGACATCTATGTAAACGGCCGAAAATTTCCCGTATTTTTAATTTTTTTTTAACAAGAAAAAGATTGCGGATTTTCACTGAATTTTTGTATGTTTATTATGTACTATTTAAGTACAATTGGTAATTTTTTGACGTTTAAAAATTGAAAAATGGCGGAGATATTGCACCGTAACTCATCAGTGGTCTAAAATCAGATTTAGAATCGGCGGGCGGGATTGTTTGAAAACTAAGTAACAAATTTTCATGAAACTTCGTTATTTTGTTCAAAACCCTATGTATCGCGCCTTGAATGAAGTAACAACTTTGCATTGCGGCAAAAATCAACTTTTTTTTAAACAAAACAAGGAAAAAAATCAGCTGAAATCGACAATTCTCATTTTCGGCCTGGCATTTTTGAAAAAAGTGTAAATGTGTAAAATGAACCCATTCAGGGCCCAATGACATTCATTAAGTAACGTTTAGAAAAATATTATATGTATCGGATGAACGTAACTTACGTTATTACGCCCGCCGTTTGAAATATCACTTCAGACCACTGATGAGTTATGGTGCAATATCTCCGCCATTTTTCAATTTTTTTATATGAAAAAATTACCAATTGTACTTCAATAATAAATAATGAACATAAAAATAGTTAGTAATAATTGGCCATCTCTTTCTTGTCGAAAAAAATACAAATATGGGCAATTTTTCGGCCATTTACATAGATGTCCCCCCTTAAAAAACTCAATCATTTTTCTTGATTCCTTACCACAAAAAATGGGCAATAACGTGATGAAATACGATGAAAAATTATGGACCTCCAAATCTCGATCTTTTTACATCTTTTTTTTCAGCAGGCGAAAAAGGGGGAGGCGAGAGGGTTGGTCGTTTGGAATATCACTTCAGACCACTGATGAGTTACGGTGCAATATCTCCGCCATTTTTCAATTTTTTTATATGAAAAAATTACCGATTGTACTTCAATACTTCAATAATAAATAATGAACATAAAAATAGTTAGTTACAATCGGCCATCTTTTTCTTGTCGAAAAAAAAAATACAAATGTAGGCAATTTTTCGGCCGTTTACATAGATGTCCCCTTAAGAAAGTCAATCATTTTTCTTAATTCCTTATCACAAAAAATGGACAGTAACGTGATGAAATACGATGAAAAATTATGGACCTCCAAATCTCGATCTTTTTACATCTTTTTTTCAGCAGGCGAAGAAGGGGCGGGGGGGAGGGGGTAGGTCGTTCTGTAAACACAACAACAAACAAAGAAGGAGGATCTTGGGAGGGTTGGGAGAGTTCGAAAAAGCCGCGAAAATTGCGTCTGGCATAATTTATGTGCAGCCCCTGGGACGCTCGGTTCGTAATTATTCCCCCGCAACATCAGATAGCCGCGAAGCGCGCTCGCGTAGTCGAAATTCGGGGATTAGCATAAGCGATGCGGCGGTGTAAAAATGTTGTTTATTTGCGCTCGTTGGGCCGTTCGTTTTTGCGCAAAGGAACGGAAGTGGCGAGTGCGCACGCATTATCGTTCCGGGGCCCCTTTCTCCGTGGAGTCGTGGGTGTCGGGAAAGAAATCGACTCGCAACCCCGATCTTGCGGATAAAGGGTTGCAGCGCTCGCACTCCGCGTGCGTGTTGAGGGAATAGGAGCTAAAACACGAGAGGGATAAGAAACGAGAAAAAAGGAAAATAAAAGGCGGCGAAATGGAGAGAAAAAAAGGTGAAAAAGGAAAGGGAGAAGAGGCGAAAAAGAGGGCCCCGTGAGATGAAGGGAAGAGAAAAGAAATGGTGGCCGGAGTCGGCTTCGACGAAACGGCAGGTGGAAGCCGCGTTTCGGCGGGCCACGATGAATTTCACGTGCTCGGGGCGCCAGGTTCTTTTGCACGGCGATTCGACTTGCGTTTCAATCGCGCGACGTTTTCGCAGGCTATTCTTTCTCCGTTGTGTACTCTCGGGCTGCGATTGTAGTTGGATAAACTGGTATTTGGGGATGTAGGAAAACTGAATGGGGAAAACGGTGTGGTTGGGATAACTATGTATGAGTAGTTGGGTTATGGTTTTGGTTAGAGCTCTGGGTTCTGAGTGGGTTTGGAATTTCGAGACATAAAAGTGGGTTCCCGACTGAAAAATCCCGACAGACCATTATCCCGACACCGAATTCCCGAATGATAATTTCCCAACAAACGCTTTGCCCAACAACGTTTCTCTTCAAACGTCAAAATTTGACGTGATCCGAGCAAACATTAACGTAAAACCTTTTATGTTGACTTGATAATTTCATGACCTAAGAGCATCATGAATAATAAAGATAAAATTTATTTTGTTTTTCGGTAGTCACAGTTTTTGCATGAGAAAATGCAAAAGTCATGTGAAAATGAATACGACTTTTTTTTCAGTGTGTTTAAGAATTAATTTTTTATTATTCTTAAGTTTTTTCTTCATTTTGGGTTACTCTGTAAAGTTTACGAATATTAAAGCTTATACATATGATTTAAATACGAAAATTTTACCATGCTACTGGATTCCCTACCGATTATCCCATTAGGGAAAATGGTCGTTCGGAAAATGGTTTTAGGAAACGCGCATTAGGAAAAATAGTTTAGGAAAATGGTTTTCGGAGAAAGGAACTGTTAGGAAAAATGTTCATTAGAAACATTGTATTAGGAAACATGTATTAGGAAAAACGTTGGGGAACGATGCGTTGTAAAGACACTAGATATCTATGATTTTTTTTTTTTTTTTTTTTTTTTGTATGATTTTGGGAAAAATGTGCATATATTTTTTTCTCTTATCTATATTCCAGGAAAAAAAGTTAAGCAGTAGTTTATCGACAGTAAATGCGAAAAAACCGTAACGATAGAAGATTTATAGAATAAACAGTATATTTTCAGAATTTATCCATTATGATGAGTATGCAACATTTTATCGAAACTTTTCTGAAATTCTCTGTCATCAGCTAATTTTTTCCTGTCTTATTATTAAAATTTAAAAACAAATATATTCTGCTAAAATGATTTTGCTTTTTTTTAAATGACCTAGTGAAGGTATGTGGAAATTTTAATGAGTAAATTATAAGACTGTGATTCAAATTCTTGAACGTTCTAAGAACTTTTACTGAATTTTCTATTTTTTTTACAATTTTCATAATTTATTAGCACACCATAAAAATTTTATATACTTTCTTAATCATTTACGAAAGTTGATTATTTTTAATTTCTGAGTCGTTTCAATTTCATAAAATTTAAAAGGTAACAAAATTTAGATTAATTTAAAATCCTAATAATTTTTTGAATCGTATAAAATTATTAGAATTATAGGTAATGTTTGAACTTTTTAATGTTGAATAATTTTTCAAATTTTTCAGTTTCAAGCATTATATAAGTTTAAAAACTTTCCAGATTTTATAAATGTTCTCCCAACTCATCTAGTTTTTTTTTTATTATTTATGAAATATTTTTCAATTATCGTGATTTTCATGGAAGAATGAAACGAAAATTGTTAGGACTTTTAAATATCGACAATAAATACGAAGAAATGATAACAATAGAAGATTCATAAAGTAAACTGTTTATTTTCTGAATTCATTATGATAAGTTTGCAACATTTTTACGGAACTTTTCTAAAATTTTTGTCATTAGCTAGTTTCTTCCTATCTCATTATTAAAATTAAAGAACAAAAATATTTTGCTAAAGTAATTTTGCACTTTTAAAATGACCTACTGTACATCATAAATTTTGATTAGTACATCATAAAACTGTGTATGTGTTACATGTATGATGTAACACATCATAAAATTGTTAAACGTTTTTTGAACTTTTACGGAATTTTCTTATTTTTCTACAATTTTTATAATTCATTACCACTCCATGAAAATTTTATGCATTTTTTTAATCATTCACAAAAATTGACTATTTTTAATTTCTGAGTAGTTTAAATTTCTTCGAATTTTAAAGATAACAAATAGAAGAATAATTTAAAATCCTACTAATTTTTCGAATCGTATAGAATTATTAGAATTATAGTTAATGTTGAAACTTTTTAATGTTGATAAATTTTTCAAATTTTTCAAAGTTTCAAACATCATATAAGCTTCAAAACTTTCCAGATGTTAGAAAATAATTATTTCGAGATTTTTTGTAATTTTTCAGTATTTTTCAAATACGCTGATTTTCATGGAACAATGAAAAAAAAATTTTTTTAGGACTTTTTGAAATTAACGTGTAATGTACATTTTTATCCCGCTCCCCAAAAAAAAAACTTTTTCACAAAATTTTTCTACAATTTTCACTATTTTTTAGCACTGTGAAAAATTCTATGAACTTTATGAATTATTTACATACGTTGACTTTTTTTCATTTCTAAGTTGTTTAAATTTCTTAGAGTTTTTAAAGGTAACAAATATAAGATTCATTTAAAATCCTACTAATTTTTCGAATTGTATTGAATTAATAGAATTATATTTAATGTTTGAACTTTTTACTATTGATTAATTTTTCATAGTTTCAAGCACCAAAAAAGCTTCAAAACTTTCCAGATTTTAGAAATTTTCTCCCAACTCATCAAGTTTTTTTTCTAATTTTTCAATTTTTTCAAGTATCATGATTTTAATGGAAGAATGAACAAAAACATTAACAGGACATTTGAAATTAACATGTAATGAACACTTTTATCCCCCCCCCCCCTCAAAAAAAAAAAATTCACCACATATAGCAAATGATCAAAATAGTAGATTATGTAATAGAAAAAAAAAATAATATCTTGGTGATTCTTCAATTTCAAGAAAAATTCAACAACGACTTTCGACCCTAAATCCAAAAAACTGAATATTCTTACTCTTTTGTACATATTAAAATTTGTATTCTTTTTTTTTCAGTTTTTTTACCCCGTTTATGATAATTTTCCAGCTCATTTTCTGAACCCCTCGTTCTTTTTAAAATTACAATGCGACCAGTTGCGAAATGAACAATAAGTCATCTATAAGTAGCCGGCCTCTTTTTTCTCATTGCCCATGGTTTCGGAAGTGTGAATGCCACGACTTTAATGGGCGCGAGTACCTTTTATAAAGCCGCGACTACGACGAAAATATCAATCTCGATATGATCAGGTCGGATAATCTATTTTCGGATTACATCTGCGTTAATTGGGATCCCGCCTCATTCACTCGCCGTCATTTCGTTTTCCCACCGACTCTTTCGACACTTGGTCGTAGGACGAGGGATCACATTTTTTTCTCGTCCCCGCAACCAGTTTATATGCCTTTAATCCATTTCCCGCCCACTTTGATCAAACAACTCCTTTTTTTCACATGTGCTTAGCATTTTTTTCACCCTGATAAATCGTGCACGAAAACGAGAATCATTCACAATTATATTAACGTAGGAGCCGGTCTTGAAATTGACTCCGATTTTCGTTAAATCCGAATATAGTTTATATTTTTTGGCCATGATCGTTTTTCTGAAGTTTTTTTGTGTGCTGTTAATGATTTTGTGAGTTAGGTGGTAATTGTGAGAAATTTTGTTGAGGTAGGTTTGGATTTTTTGATTTAGAAAATTTAGGTTTTGGGTTTTTCATTAAATTTTTAAATTATCGGAAAATTCATTCTTCTTTTTTCGTTATAGGCTGTATTCATTAATATTGAATTAATATTTTCCAATTGTGATAAGCTCAAAAAATTTATGCTAATTTCGGAGTAAAGACGATACTTGATTTTTCTGAAATCTCAGACGTATTCTAAAAAATTTAGACTTTTTCTGGTTTTCAAACTGACTCCGATTTTCAAACATACCATTTCCGTAAATTTCGAAACTTTAAAAGTAAGCAAATTAATATTTTAACATTTTTTTAGGTTCTTGAAAATTTTTTGTAAGTATGTATGTAAAAGATGTAAAGGAATTTCTGAATTCAAAGAAATTTTGTTAAGGCAAGGTTTCATTTTTTAAATGAAAAAAAAGTGAGACTGAGTTTCTATAAGAACGAGTTTGGAAAACAGTTCTAAAATAATGAATATTCAAATTTTGATAAGAGAATTATTTATAGTATTCAGTATATTAGATAATATTGAATGTGTTACATATAAAATAGTAAAAAAATATTTTGATATACCTAATATTCATAAAATATGTAATGTATAGGAAACAATGTAATAAATAAATAAATTTGCCAATTTTTTATCCTCCACCAAAATTTTTACCCCCCCCCCCAAAAAAAAAAAAATTCTTCCAAAAATTTTTTTCTAAAATTTTTCTACAATTTTTACTATTTTTTAGCACTGCATAAAAATTATATGCACTTCATGAATCATTTACATAAATTGACTATTTTTAGTTTCTGAGTCGTTTAAATTTCATAAAATTTGAATGGTGATAAATATGAGATCCATTTAAAATCCAACTAATATTTCGAATCATATAGAATTAATAGATTTATATTTAATGTTTGAACTTTTTAACGCTGATTAATTTTTCATAGTTTCAAGCATTATTAGCTTCTAAACTTCCCAGATTTTAGAAATTTTCTTCTAACTTATCAAGTTTTTTTCTAATTTTTCAATTTTTTTCAAGTATTATGATTTTCATGGAAGGATGAAAAAAAAAATTATTAGAATTATTAGGACATTTAAAATTAACGTGTAATGAACACTTTAATTCCCACCCCCCCCCCCTCAAAAAAAAATTCACCACATATGGCAAATGTATTTAAAAAGAGGATGTACTTAGATTCAATCAGTATTATAGTAAATAAATATATTTATGGCTCAGTGTATGATAATATATGAAAAATTAAAATAATATTGTAGATTTTTCTAGAACATAGTAATTCTTACAATAATTCTAGTACAAATTACTAGGTTTTTTATCAGTGTAGAAATCTAGAAAACCATAAAAACACCAAGAAATTTATCAAATCAAGTAAACACTAAAAAATACGAAAAAAAAGTAATAACAAAGAAAATGTTATCTAAAAAATTATTTAAAATAGTAGAATTTGTTGAAATTTTGAATACAACAGCATTCAATTTTACGAAAATACGATTAAATACAAGACACTTTTATAAATCACATAGAATACAAAAATCCTAAAAATCTGTGTAATACGTAAATTTTGTGTGGCTATGATGATCTTAAAAGTCTATACAAACATAAAAATTTTGCAACTCTGACATAATACTATTGAATGAATAAATAATTAATAAAGAAGATACTAAAAGAAATATGAGAAGCATTTCACTAAAAAAAATTTTATAAAAACCTTATTAAAAACGATAAATCTTATAATGATTTAATTTCTTACAAGCTAACCTTATAAAATCCTGAGAAGAATTTGATTTCTTATAAACTGACCTTGTAGAAACCTAACAAAAAACTAAAATTTTTATAAGAACTCTTGCTACAAAATTTCATGGAATTTTTTTTCTGGAATAAAATTATTAAAACATTCTTTTGAAAAATTTTGGTTTCTTACAAAGTTTGTCTAACTCTGAGAGAAAAACCTAGTACTTTTTAATCAAAAATGAGAAATCAATAAAAAATATAGTACATTTTACTATATACAGTATTGTATTATTCAAAATGTTATATTTTAGTCATTGGCTTATAGTATAGTAGTTGTAGCTATACGTTCTAGTAAAATTCATATATGTATAGTAAAACTAATGAAAAAATTTAGAAATTATGATCATGTAAGGTAATTTCCTATATCTTGTACAGTATTGAGAACTGTTATTTACAAAAGTAAAAAATACGATATGTTTAGTTTTTCAACTGTATATCAACTTACAATTGCGATATTTGACGTTTTACTATACTGCATGGTAAAAATTAATATATTTATAGCTAAATGTACTATAAGATATGAAAATTAAAATAATATTTTAGATTTTTCTAGAATATTATAATGGGGTATCGAGATAAAATATAGTAAATTATACTATATTCAGTATTGTATTATTCAAAATACACATTGCATGTATAGTAATACTTATGATAAAATGTACAAATTATGATCATGTAAGGTAATTTCCCATATCTTCTATAGAATTGAGAACTGTTATTTACTAAAGTAAAAAACACAATGTGTTTAGTATTTTTTACTATATATCAAATTATAATTGCGATATTTGACGTTTTACTATACTGCATGATAAAAATGTATATATTTATGGCTAAATGTACAATAACAAATTAAAAATTAAAATAATCATCAAGATATTCCTAGAATATAGTAATTTTCCCAATATTTATAGTAGGGGAGACCGGGGCGTTTCGGGACACGGGGCATTTCGGGACAGTGCAAATAAGTAACAAATGCAATATTGGAAAAATTCCAAAAAATTATCTTATGTTGCTCACTAGGTAACTACTTTACCAACGGAGTTTGTTCGATTTCACATGTAACCTATTATATGTGGAGGAGTGAATGTATTTTCTGACACGAAAACGTAAGGTTTGAGTTATGACATTTTCGCGTTTGTTTTTCACCAGGAACTGCGGAACATCAAAACAGGTGAGTAAATTTATTTCGTCTAGGCTCCAAAACATACCGAATATCCTTATTTAAACTGTAGTTTTTCGGTTGAGTCTGTATAGAGCGAAAACCTAAAAAATTCGTGCCGGGGCATTTAGAGACGCACATGTCCGGGGTATTTCGGGACAACTTCGTTTTCTAGTGCGAGATGAATTACAACTGAATATAATTTTGTCAGGAACATGGTGCGCAATTATAAGCGGAAAAAAGATGCAGTGCCAACTGAGCAAATGAAATCATCAGTAGCAACAATAAAAAATGTCAATCAAGATAACGGCTGAAACGTACAAAGTGCCTCGTTCATCTTTACATCGATTTTTTTAACTTTTGTGCAATAATTGAAGTCAATAAAATATTGAACACAAAATATGCCTTAAAAACATAATTCTCAATTTTAATGACATTTTTTCTGTTTCTAAAAGAAGTGTCCCGAAATGCCCCGGTACTGGAGCAATTAGGGACGATCTGCACTTTGAACTGTTTAATAAATATTATTTATAATATCACAGATTGAAGAATCCTGTTTAAAGGGTTCAAAAGAGGATGGTTCAAGCTTTCAGAAAATATATATTATTCAACAAAAACCGTGTTAATGAATTCGTAAAAATTCACAATGCAAAAAGTGTCCCAAAATGCCCCGGTCTCCCCTACATCAACTTATGATTGCGATATTTGACGTTTCACTGTACTACATGGTAAAAATAAATATATTTATGGCAAACGAACTATAGTGCATGAGAAATTTAAATAACATTGTATATTTTTATAAAATATAGTAATTTTTCCAGTATCTATGGTACAAATAACTAGATTTTTTTCTCAATGTATAAATCGCAAAAATTAACAGGTATTTCAAAAAACTCGTATATAAATTCTACCAACGAATAAAAGGAATGATGAATTTTTCAAATGTAGAATTGACCTTTGCTTCGATAATACGAGCTTTTTCGAACTTGCCGGTCGAGTCTCGTTACCGGACTTGGCGAACTTCGTAACGGGCGATGCGCGAAAGAAAACTGGATCTTCCTGTTCGTTTTCACCTTTCCTTTCGAGCGCACGGGAGAAAGAACTGAATTATGACGTCGAACAATGCCTGGCTCGCATACCTATACGCGTAAGCGTAATACACGGCGCGCACGCGACGTGTTTTAATTCCCCCGGATCGAACCAAGCGGATAAAACGAACGAAACGAGTCGCCGGGGCCGGTTTCGGGCATCAATAAAGCCTTTCGTCGATCGAGAAATTTTGCAACCGGCACGGCATTACGCGGTAATAAGCGCGCGAGCTTCCAACATTTTCTCGTAGTCTGGCGAGAGATACCGAACGTACCAATTTATCGGAACAAGAACTGACTTTTGAAATATTACTTTCTTAGTTTGATTGAATTAAATTGGACTTATTTTCCTATGAAGAAGATGTAACTAGAAAATAGTAAAATTACACTTTTTTAATTAGTCGAAAATTCAACAAAAACAGGGAACAGACAATAGGTATAATCTAAAATTATTTCAAGTTGGTTCACATCACTAATTTACTATGCTACTTTTTATCCAAGTTTTTTTCCCAGTACATGCATTGCAAACTCCAACAAATTGTTCTTTTTTTTACTCAACACATAAATTATATATGTGATCATAATAAACACAAAATGCAATGTGATCACGCGGAAGTACAACCAATTCAAGTACAACCAATTTCCATGTATATGATTGCACACATCGTTGATGAAAAATTGAAAATATATTTTCGGTGGCCCCGACAAAGGCGCGCAGTGGTCGCCAATTTAGATACGGGCATTTTACGAGAAGCAGCGATTCCACGGGGCGATAAAGGTGCCGCAGATTTTTCAGTGAAGCCCAAGAGCCGCGGGAGCTTGAAAAGTCGTAAAAACGGAGGGAACCACCTTCGAGAGTCTCTCGTCACTTTCATTGCTTCCAGCCCATTGTTGGCTTTTCTTATCTGACATCATTTTCAGCACACACAACCTGGAAAAAGTCATCACTTTCGCTTTTAACGAGTCGAATTTTGTATGTTTGGACCTTATCATCTATCGTGTGTGTAATAATGGATTGTCTGGAATTTTCGTGGACACAAGTGGAACCGTAAAAGAAAAGTAGCATAGAACCATAAAACTATGGAGTAGAATATTTATACTTGGAGAGGAAGATGCTAGAAACCCCATGAGGTTATTGATGGTGCTAAGATGTTTTTTTCTTTTCGTTTGTGGTATGTAGATTGTTGTTTTTTTTAATTTTCGGAAGAAAAATTTGTTATGGGAGAGTTATAATTTGAAATTTTAAATAATAATCGGAAAAACGAAGGAATTACTTACACCAAAATAATATATATAATATTATTACACCAAATATAATTACACCACAAAAATTATCACAATTATCCCTACACAATTTCCAAAACGATTCATTATTATTCACCTGGTCAAATATAAGTTTCATCATCCGCTATGTAAATGACTATTTTTAAGTAAATCTGTATAATATATGGTGAAATATTCTTTGTGAAACTCTGCCGCGTCGTCACGTTGTACGCGTGTAATGGGCTTAGGAATACAGTGCAGATTTGATGTTGTTTTTTCTCTTTCTTGTTTCAGGGTCCGAGATCCTCCCCCTGGATAGACGGTAGGTAAGTTGATCCACCTCCTAGAGATAATTACGTACTGCACGCTCGATTGCCTTAAGGATCGAGAACTCCTCGTCGCGGAGAAAGAAAGCGTCGAAGCCACAAAACCATTTTTTTCTTTTTTCTCCAATCCTGGTATATACAACATTGCAAACTGAATTCGGCTCCTCGGGATCCATGAAAATGTACGTTATTCAGCTCGAAAAGCGTATATTTAGAGGTTGGAATCATTTTTTTTTTAATTTTTTCTTATTTTTCCTGTCGACTTCTGAATCGATGCAAAGTTAAATATAGTTTTTTGTTAGACTGAATTTATTTATAAACCAGAAAAAAATCTTGTCTTTTTTTGAAACGTGCAGAGAAAAAAATTTGTGGTTACAGCAACCATTGATTTTGTAAAATATAAGTCCTCAAAAGTTTTGAGTAGTACATCTAAAACTGCAGGCATGATAACCAAATTATTGGTTATTGCAACTAAATGATAAGGAAATTGAGCATTAGTTGCTATAACAGAAGCTTTGGTTGTCATAGCCAAAGTTTTTGATGCAGTACCCTAAATTTAGGTGGGTCTATATTTTACTAAATCAATGGTTGCTGTAACCAAACTATTTCTCTCCGTGTGTGATTTGTGAAGTAAAAAAACAATCTGATAAATTAATTCTGTTGTAATCTAAGGATTTTTTTAGGCTTTAGAATGAAATTAGGACAAACAACTGAGTGAAATTGACGATCACTTTTGTGAAGTTCTTTAAATATTCTGAGAATTCAACAATGAGTTTGGAAAATATTTTTCGAACGTTGGACAAACGTCATTCTAACGTCCATAAAATATTTTTCTGTGGAAATTAACACAAATTAGGAAAAACACACAATATCCAATTAGATGCACAAAAAAGTTAAAAAAACGTTAATCTCAAGTTGCAAAAACGTAACTTTAACGTCTTTTGAACATTTTTTTGTGAAAATTGAATGGTTATTACATGCAATTATTCCGTATCAGGTGAACTCCATTTTGACATAAGATTTTCAAGCAAATTTTACGTTCTTTTTCAGAAATTTCATGAGAATTCTTCATTAACCTCACAAAAAACGTTAAAAAAACATCATCCTAACGTCTTTAAAACCTTTTTCTGTAGAAATTGAAAGATTTATCAAACGATACACAGATATGAGATGTAATAAATTTTCCCACGGTAAATTCAAGTAAAATTTTATATGTATTTTTTATATATTCTAAATATCAGTAATTATAATTATATATATAGTTATGAATATAATAATAATAATTTACATAAAAATATAGAAAAAATATATAAAAATATACAAAAATTAAAAAAATATGTATAATTATAAATATGAAAATTAATAATTTTTTATATTTTAATGAATAAATAATAAATAATACATAAATATATTTTAAATGTTATGTAATATAGTTTATTTCAAATAATTAAATTTTATTTATATTTCATATTTATTTTTATGTTTCAGACATTACTATATTCATAAATTATTTCCAAAGGTATATTCAAGTAAAATTTTAAACGTATTTTTTTATATATTTTAAATATCAATAATTATAATTACATATAGTATAGTTATAAAAATAATAACACTAATCGACATAAAAATATAATAAAAATATACAAAAATTATAAAAATATGTGAAATTATGAATATAAAAACTACTAATTTTGTATATTATATATTTTAAATATTACATAATATAGTGAACTTTAAATAATTGAATTATATTTATATTTTATTTTTATTTTTATGTGTTAGACATATTTATGAGATTCATAAATAATTTCCCAAGGAATATTCAAGTAAAATTTTATATGTATTTTTTATATATTTGAAATATGAATCATTATAATTATGTATAGAGTTATAAATATAAAAATCATAATTGACATAAAAATATAGAAAAAATACATAAAAATATACAAAAATACAAAAATATGTATAATTATATACATATGAAAACTAATAATTTTTTATATCGTATATTTTAAATATTATATAACACAGTTCATCTCAAAGAATTAAATTTTATTTGTATTGTATATAAATAAAATATGTGTTAGATATATAATTATATTTATAAATTATTTCCCAAGGTATATTCAAGTAAAATTTTATACGTATTTTTTATATATATTAAGTATCAATAATTATAATTACATATATGGTTATAAATATAATAATAATAATTGACATGAGAATATACAAAAAATTTAAAAATATGTATAATTATAAATATGAAAACTAATAGTTTTTTATATTGTATATTGTAAATATTATATAATAGTTATAGTTTATTTCAGATAATCGATTTTATTTAAATTTCATATTTTTTTTATGTGAGAGACATATTATTATATTCATAAATTAGATATATTTTTGTGTGTTAGTAAACATTAGAGGAAACATTTCTGAATTTTCTTCTGATTCATAAAGTATTTTAAGAATAACCCATAAAGCCTCAAAAACATCACTTAAACGTTGAAAAGACGATATTGTAACGTTCCAGAAACCTTTATTTACTGGAAATTTAGGGATTTTTTAGAAAAATGAATCGATATTATAAAATTTGAATCTTCTCATGAAATATCCGATGAAGTTCTATAAATATGTTTGAATCTTTTTCGAAATACTCTAAAAATAACGCAGAAAATAACCAACTATCGCCAATTTCCGATCTCTTTAAAGAAAAATAATTTCAAGTTTCAAAAAAAAACAAAAAATATGACTTGATGCTAAAGAATCTAGTTCCGACGTATCGAAAATGCTTGAAAAACGAAAAAATTATAAAAATTATAATATATATAATTTACAAAAATTATAAAAATATATATAATTATAAATATGGAAATAAATCATTTCTGTAAAACACGCACAAAAAAGGTGCTTTTTGCACCTGAAAACAAACACAAAGGACGTACATTTCCGACCGGCGATTCATTTCGATGTGGGCGTCGCGTTTTAATTCGTGTTTTTGACTTTCATTACCTAGGGGTAGTTTTTATTACCGACAGATGGCGAGTTTTAATGCGTGTTTTTGATTTTTATTACCTAGGAGTAGTTTTGTTTCTGACAGACGGCGCGGTGCGCCGTGTCGGAAATGCACCCCCTTCGTGTTGATTTTCAGGTGCGAGAAGCACCTTTTTGTGCGTATTTTGCAAAAAATATC
>JAPYZL010130676.1:0-12066 GCA_030522825.1 Platygaster orseoliae
TTTCGGGCTTCGGAAAGCCCGGCGCTTCAGCGTGTCATCCCCTCCCCTGCCTACTGGCCGAGCGCGAAACCCCTTATTCAATCGGGACCTTCAATTGAAAATATTTCCATACATTGAGGAAATACCATAAATTTTGGAAACTGAGCCAAGATTCAGAATTCATGAATTTCCACTTTATCGCCTTTATCGAATCAAATAATGTTGCCTGAAAATTACATTTTTGTGTTTCAAATTCTTGCAATGATGGAAAAATTTTCAGATTTCAGAAATTTTAAAAATCCGGGAAACCTTTGAAATAACTAGCATTGTATGTGTATTATTCGAAAAAGAAAAATTACTTGAAGAACTTGAGATCAGAAATTTGAAAAGGAAATGTTCATAATGGTTTTTAGAACTTCAGATGATTTTTGTGAAAAAAAATTTTGTTGTAAGGATCCTGATAAGGATCTGATTATGGTTGAGATATTGATCATTAAAAAAATCTTAGAATAAAAATAAAGTTAATTATAGATAATATATATTATAATTATATTATTTATACATATTAATTCGATACTATTTAAATAATATAAATTATGTATATATTATGATAAGTTATATAAATTGGTAAAAAAATATAATTAAATCATAAATAATAATAAATAAACAAATAATTGAAAAGTAAATTATTAAATAAATCTAAGAATGAAAAAGTCATAATTCCAAGTGATGGTTTAGCGTATTCATTCATTCGTGAAGTTGCCATGGTGATTTTGATTCTTATGAAAATCAGAAATTTCTTATAATAATTCCGTTTCTTGTAAGATCTACCTTATAAAATTGTAACACGAAAAAAATTTTTTATTTCATGACCTTACAAAAACCAGTGACACTTTATAAGAAATTTCAAATTTTGTATAAAAAAGTTTCAATCTCGTACATGTCTTATAAACTGTGGAATTTTTATAAGAAATAGAAATATAATTAATTCAACTTTTATTCAAAATTCTCGTGCACCATGTCTAACGCGGACGCGCAAATCAGTACATGGAGAAAAATGGTTTGGTTACAGCAACCATTAATTAAGTAAAATATGGACTTACCAAATTTTTGGGTACTAGATATACATCTAGTTTTTTTATATCGAAACTATCAAAGCGAGTTGTTTACCTCATGCAGAGCGACGAAAAAATTTCAGGTAGTGTAGGACAATGTGTAAAACGCCTGCTTGTAGCGCTGAAGCTACTTTTCCGTCTTTTTTTGTCCAAATTACGTGACCTGTTGGACGTCTTACACGTTGCTGTGTATGATGTGAAAAACTCGCTGGTTGAGGTATAAAAAAGTAATTTTTAAGAAAAAAATGATGGACACAGAAATTTCTAATGCAACAAATTTTATAAGGTCGGCTTCATAAATCACTTTTACACAGTGACCTTTTATAAAACACTTGTAAGAAAATTAACCGACCCCATTCAATTAACAAACACTTATGGTTTCTGTATTACAGCAACTTTTGGAATCCCATCAACGACGCTTTGGCAACGCGCGCACCGACTAGGAATAGATACTCCAAAAAAGGACGGCCCAACCAAATCTTGGAGTGACGAGAGCTTGAACAATGCTCTGGAAGCTCTCAGGACTGGCACGATATCGGCGAACAAAGCTTCCAAGGCCTTTGGCATACCCTCGAGTACGTTGTACAAAATCGCGAGGAGGGAAGGCATACGACTGGCGGCTCCGTTCAACGCCTCCCCGACGACGTGGTCGCCCGCGGATCTGGACAGGGCACTCGAGGCCATAAGGTCCGGTCAAACGTCGGTGCAGCGGGCGAGTACCGAGTTCGGCATACCCACTGGAACGCTGTACGGCAGGTGCAAAAGAGAAGGCATCGAGCTCAGCAGAAGCAACCCGACACCCTGGAGCGAAGACGCCATGACAGAGGCTCTCGAAGCTGTGAGGTAATTGTCGACGTTGCCAGAAGTTGACTCTGAGTATTTTTACTATTTTATTGATTTCTAGTATGTTTATAGATTTTTTAGAATTAATCCCAGAAGACAAAATTTAATTTTAAAAAAATGTACACCAAATTTTTAATTTCGAGAATATTTTGTTTCGGAACCTTTAGATCATCCCTGAAAATATGCGACAACAATTGGTTGCGATGTTTTCATTCAATAAAAATTATTCATTTGTTGCAGGTTGGGACACATGAGTATTAATCAAGCGGCAATTCATTACAACCTTCCCTATTCTTCGCTGTACGGTCGTTTCAAGAGAGGGAAGTACGAAGAACCTGTAGGAAATGAAATGTCTCAGGACGGCATGTCAAGTCCGCATTTCCACCAGAGCCCAACTCAGAACCTTTCCTCCTCCATCCCCGATCAAATGCCTTACCAAGGAAGCTGAAACTTACCCCTCTACTAGACCCCGTTAAACACTTTTTAGCCAGTTTTCAATTGTTTCACTATTACGTTTTTGCATTTATCTTTGACCGCGGCATCGTATGATGTTACAGTATTAATGGTAAAACCAGGCATTTTTTTAAAACATGTCTTTCGAACATCACTCATGCTCTTGTTTGTTTATGAGATAATTATTTGTACGTTTCAAGTCCAAGCATTGTACAGGCGAGTTTGTACTCGCGTTACTTGGTAATTTTAATCATTAAGAGCGCGTGGGAGTCTACGGATTTTTTTTACCTTAGCGATGTTTGTGCGGCATGATTTTTTTTCAAGTGTTGCGCTTTCATCTTATGTTTTGGCTGACAGTGGGAAACATTTCCGGTTCCGTCGACTCCTATTTCGTGAAGTAATTTTAAGACTTGATTTATGGAGTGCAAAGTCGAAAAGGGGCGAAAAAGCCATTTTTCAACCTTTCACATCCCTCTTGTGTGAGAAATATGAGTCTGGAAAAATTAGGCGCGTTGAATTTTTATTTGCACAAACTGATCAAGTTGTGGTTGAATTCGCTTTTGACATGTTATACCATTGCTAAATTGCTATCGTATACTAAATACATTGTGAAACACCATCAACTTATCAATCGCTCACAGCTACGTTATCCATGTAAGTCTATAAAAATGAGGATGTATAAGGCGTGCATACACGAAGTGTGTATGTACTTATAAATACATGTACAGTTTATATATATTTTAAATTAAAAAGTAATGATGAAAAAAATGAAACTTGTTTATTCATTTGTGCACTTTGTCAATTTTACTGATATAAGAGAAGATATTTTAAACTTTTCTTCATCAGAATAAATAAAAAATCACGGTAAATTTCGTTTGTTAATAATAAAAGTAGACAATAGCCAAATAAAAACATATTCAAATTTATCTGCATCTTTCAAATTATGGTACACTTTTACAATTTTCGTTGTAAACGATCTGAATTCCATATCGAAAAAAAAATTCATTACACTGTGCGCGATAACAAACTCAAAAAAAAGTAGAAGAAATGACCCAAAGTGATTGTACGTGAAGCACTCAAAACAAAATAAACGAAAATGATTCTTTGCGAAGAGGACAATCTCAAAAGTTATTTCCACTCATTGTTTATGATTATTTATTCATCGTCGAGACGAAAGTCATCAAACTTGGAAATTTAATAAAAATATTCACAGTGAGCATCCTTCCTCGCCGCTTTCGTTCGCACAATCTCGCAGATACAACACACACCTTCATTCACGGGAGAGAAAAACATTACCATGTGACGCCTCTTGTTTTAAAAACATCAAATTTTTAAACCCCTTCCTTTTTTTGCCAAATTCCGATTTTTTCGAGCCGGGGAATGGGCGATGGAAATTCGCACCCATCTGAGGCTATAAGATTTATGAATGCGTTTTGCGTATCGTTATATGTACATTCAATCGTTAATAATAATTATCCATAACAATAATCCGTATGAATAGAAAATCAATGATTACGCGTGAATAACTCGATTGATCGAGCCGGATCGACGTTTTTTTCTCAGACACCATGATTTACACATCAGATCATAGTTCTTTGAAAGTTCATTAATCTATTCACCAAAATTCTCTACCGGGATCTATTGTTTTCAGTCAAGAATCACGACCATGTCGTCGCGTGGCGTCCTCGGGGCCATCATCGGTACCGACAATCTGCGCCAGGGTTTTCGAGCCGCTCGTCTCAACTCCAGTGATGACAAAGTTCTTCTCACTCTCCTGAAAAAATTAACATTCTAATTTCAACGTTTTCAAAATACCAAAAAACCGTACTTTTTACGCACACGAAACATTATTTCAATTTTTCTTCATTTTGAAAAACTATATGAAATCCAATTTTGACCCATACTTTGTGCTGTCCGAAGCTCGGAAGTAAACATCATCCGGCGCATCCATCCACGAAATGACTTGTTTGCGAGCATTGCTTCTGGACAAAGGTTGGCCGTGTGGATGAGGATGAGGATGAACTGCTCGTCCATTTAGGGGCGACGTTAGTGGCATTATCGCGGACGCCGCGTGTTCCATCGCGTACTTAGGATGCAATTGTTGTGAATGATGAGCCCGTTTCGCAGGTGGTCCACCGGACAGCGCTGCACTCAAAGCTGAACGATTTTCTGTTATTTTTTCAGGACATTCAAGAATCAAAAAAAGTTATATTCACCTGATTTATATAAATTTATAAGAAAAAAAGTTTCAGTAAAAATAATAAATAAATTGAAATCTATACCATCCATTGGAGTTGAGCCATTAATTTCATCGAACTGTGGCCTTGTGCGTTTGAGGATATTCTGCTGTGGTTGAATAGCTGGTTGGGGTTGAGGTGGCGTTGGCGGAAGTCTTTCTATCTCTACTTTGTTAGGTACTCTCTCGTACAAGAGGCTACCATCTACAAATTTCCCTATTTTTTTAACGACATCAAAAGTATAATTCAGTCATGGTTAAAAAAAAGGAAAACGAAATTTAATTGTTTTCAAGTTACACCTGACGTTCAATTTTTTTGTCTGAAATTTACGAGTTCATATCACGATTAGGGCATGGCTTCATTAAACAAATTTTTATTGAAAATCTTGCTTTTTTCACAAGTGACGATAGCACTTTTTTTTGGTAAATTTATCGATTGTTCAAAATTTCCTTAATCAAAAGTGTATTAAACATTTCACTTTTATGCAATGCACGATTGCATAAGTTGCGGTTTTACAGAAATCAAATTCGTTGTACAATCGAACTTTGTTCAAAAGAATTATGCCACAAATTAACGTGTGCAATCAAACGATGGCAAATAAATCTTGTTTAATCAAAATATGCATTATCGCCTTTCTTTAAAAATATATATGTCATAAAAACATGTAAAATAACCTGTTTCAAAGAAAGCAGAATCTTATAAATTTATGTTGTAAGTATCCAATGTACACAATATAAATTGTTCTCCACATTAGTTTTTGTGTGAATGATGCTATTTTGTCAATGAAAAAATTTGTTTAAATTAATTGGAAAAATTTTCGCTCTCCACAGTAACTTTCTCTCAGTTACTGGAAAATAAATATTATTCATTGAGTGTATAAATAATCTAAAACTTATCCGATTGCAAAGCTTGCTTTTGCATCAAACGTGATTCAAACTCGAATTTTTCAAAAGCTGTTTTGCATTTCTAATGAAGTGTATATTTTTCATATCTCAGGCACTATAATCGTTTTTTTGAGTGACAGCACATTGCGCTAAAAAAAGCTTTTAGTGCCTGAGACTATTTCTATTACTCAATTTGCACTGCACTAACAGAAAAATTTAATATTATCGATTTCATATTCGTTTCAAAATGAGTGTAAAAAGAATTTCACTGAAAAAATTTATTTATATATACACTCAATAAATAATGTTTCATTTTCTAGTAAAAAAAAATAGGAGTTTTGTGAAGTTAGTATAGGGAGCAAAAATTTTTCTAATGAATTGAAACAGATTTTTTTTTATTGAAAAAATAGCATTGTTAACACAAAAAACTAATGCGGAGAACAATTTACATCGCCTACATTGGGTTTTAGTAATAAGTACAATCGCATCTTCATCAATCGTGCATTGCATAAAAGTGAAATGTTTAATAAACTTTTGATTGAGGAAACTTTGAACAATCGATAAATGTACCTCAAAAAAGTGCAATCATTTTATGATCAATCGACCGATATCCATGAAAACATGAGCAATCGTCACTTGTGCAAAAAACAAGATGTTCAATAAAAATTTGTTTAATTAAAGCCACGCTATCGTTTTTCCAGAAAATTTTTTTTCAAAAATCCAAAAAAAATTCTTCCGAAAAATTGTTTGCAATGAATTTTTTCTCCTGAACGAAAACGACGTGAACTAATAAACCTTGAATTTCTCAAAAACTTTATTTCGCTCGTTTCTAATAAAAAACCGTAATAACACAATTCAAAAAAGACTTTTCGAAAATGTGTGTGCATTGAATTTCTCTCCATGAAACTACTATGTACGAAAAAATTCTAGTAAGAAACTCATACACAGAAGAAAAAAAATTTTGAGCTTTGATTTTGAAAACTGAATGTGATTATTAGGGTGGTTCTTATTTGGGCAAAATTTAAAAATGTTACGGGACCGGCCGGAAAATTAATCAAAGTATAAAAAAAAAATTTCTCAAAATTTGAACCAATTCGGACTATATTAACACTTGCCTCTAGAGCATTGAAATTTTAAATAGGAAATACATGTATTTTATCATGCAAAACAAGAAAGATTTTTGATAAACTGTAGTAGTGAACAATTAAAAAAAAATTGTTATAAACAATTGTATTGAGGGTACCCCCCCCCCACTCCCACCATTCTCGGTGTTGAAAAATCGATTTTTTTTTATTGTCTTATTTAAATTTTTATCTCTTTAGATATGTTCCCTGAAAATTTCAAGTCAAAATTCGAAATACTTTTAAAGTTCTAGCCGTGGAGGTGAGTTGGTTTCATATACGAAGCATTGCTTCACAAAATTTTGAAGGCATTTTTCTCGAAATAGTCTTTTTACGATTGGCAGACATTGTAACTCAAAAACTATTCAACCAATCGATTTGAAATTTTAATATGTTGTTAAATACATCAATAGCTATAACTTGAACCATTATGAAGAAGATAAAAAAACTTTTTCTACAATTTTCAGCTGAATTTTTAACAAAAAAAAAACAAAACAAAAAACGTTGCATTTTCGAAAAATCATTCAAAGGTCCGCCATTTTCTTAATTTTTTTCCTAACTTAATAATAATGGTCTATTTTATAGTCAAACATGTACTTTATCTAATACTGTTTGAATTTTTGCTTTCGGACATTCCAGTGATTTTTAATCGTTCCCGCCATAAAAAAACGCTTTTTTATGAACGTTAAGAACGTTGCTAAAATGTTTATAAAAAAATTATGTCAACATTTTTTCTTGTTCTATAAGTTTCGGATTACATGTGTAAAAATATCCGAACCTTAGAAATTGGTTTTTGTTTAGTTAGCAGCCCATTGAATATCTCAAAATTTATAAATCAAGAATGGGGTGGTGGGGGTAACCTCAAAACAATTGTTTATAACAATTTTTTTATAAAAATTGTTCATTACTACAATTAGTTTTTGAAAAACTAATTTCATATTCGGATTCGGCGCATTAAAATCCTTAAAAATCAATTCTCTCTCTTTTTCCACAATATTACAGCCGGCTTAGGAATATTGTGTGACAGAGCCATATTCACTCAACTTGAAAGAAGGGAAAGAATTTTCGGAATTGTCTAGAAAAATTACAGTTAAAATCTGATATCATGTACAACAATAAAAGTAAAGGTTTAAATTTTTAAACGAATTCATGTGGGCTATAAAAAATCTTTCCTACTTTGCATGATAAAATACATGTATTTCCCATTTAAAATTTCAGTGCTCTAAAGGCCACGTGTTAATATAGTCCGAATGGGCTCAAATTTTGAGAAAATTTTTTTTATACCTTGATTAATTTTCCGGCCGGTCCCGTAACATTTTCTAACTTTGCCCAAATAAGGACCACCCTAGTGATTATACAACAATACAGTAAGCTACAGCACGCAAATATTCGAGAATTCGATTTTGATTTTCGTTTCTTAATCATAAACAATTCATATTCCAATTTTTTCCAATTAAACAAACTTTTTCAATTTTCAACTTATAACTGTAAATTCGTCAGAAATAAATCGAAACATAAAATATTTTTGTTGTTCAATATTCCCATTCATCTACCACAACAAATACTAACCAGGCGCTTTGGGTGGTCTGGGAAACGACACCCTATCCGGCTGTTTGCGTTGATTGGGCGCCGTGAGGGTGAGCCAGTCCCATTCCCCAGGTTGCCTTGGCGATGGATGATCCCCGAGACGCAGCGCGATGTCATTGACTCGGGGACGGAGTCGGGGTCTTATGGCCCGCGCCAAAAGTCGAAGCTCGCCCGGGCTCTTGGTCTCGAACTGGGGCGACGCGAACAGATGCCGGAGCGGCGTCGCGTTCACCGCTTGGTGAGGGGCTCGTGCCGCGTGTCGCGTGCGAAGTTGCGCGGCGCAAAGTCGACGCGCCGCTCGCGTCAGCACGGAGGTGCGCAGGTAGAACGCGGAACGCGTCTTCATGACCGGTCGCGGCGAGCCGCTGCCACCCGCGGTCCCGGTCCCACCAGGCCCACCGGTTGAGGTCCCGCGAGGATCGACGCCGTGCGCGCTCGTGTAGTGACGGCTCAAGTGAGCCTTGAGCTTGAACTCCTTGCCGCACGTCGGCACCGTGCAACGGTGGGGCCGGTGCGTACCACCTCCGGACTTGCCCTCTTCGTCGGAGCCGGTGCTGCTCTTCTTGCGCTCTATGTCCATCTCGTCGATTCTCGTTGGAGCCTGATGAATGAAATTTATGAGTAAATATGTTCATTCTTGGGTTTGAGATAATCACATGAGAGGTTATAATTCAAAACCAGCTAACCCTCAATTTTTCAAAAATTCACCTTTTTATATTTCTTAAATCTCTGTTATGGGTCACATATTATTTCAAAAGTAAAGCTTCAAACAAAGTTTTTTTCCATTTTTAAAAATTGTGTGAAACCTTCAAAAAAGCTAACCTCATATAGCTTCTTATGGAAAATCTGGTTTTCTATCCATGTCTCCAAGGTTTTTAGAAATGCATTGAACTTAAATCGATATCTATTGTCTCGAGGTAAGACTAGACGCTTTTGTGGAGATATTTTTGTGTGTTTTTATATCTGTAGCAGCTGAAACCACAGTGTCATTCTAAGACATTAATAATTCCTATGGTGTTGTTTGATCACAAATAAACTTTGGGTAAGTTTTTTTTTTTGAATCTCCATAGTTTTCTGATCATAATGATAAGAAAATTGAAGATATCCAGCGCAAGTTGGATTCGAGTGACACAGCCTGGAAGAGTCCAAGTCAAAAGATTTTTTTATGACCAACAATTTGAAGTTTTCACAGTTTGGAAACGAGATCGTATATTTCTCGAAACTAATAACTTATAAGTATTGTAAAATGTATTTCATGAAAAATTAACAGTATTGTTACTGTTTTATTATAGAAATATTCAGATTTGTTGTGATATGAGCTTATTTGTGCATTGCTGCGTTTTTATTTTTGTAAATATTAATTTCTCTTTCAATCTCTTTTACAATAAATAGTGAAAATTTTATCTTAGGTGAAACATTTGTTTACAGAAATGAACCAAATGTAAAAATTTTTGTTTCGGTTCAGAACCAGTATTTTTTGGTCCCTGGTACTATTTCGAGACTCGAAATTTCCATCATGTCAGAAAAATTGAAGTAAATCAAGAGCATAGACGAAAAAAATATACAGGAAGAGCTTTTCGAAAAAACATATTTCCATAGAAAATAATAATAATCGATTTTCCCAGTTGATTAATAATTGTATAGTTGATGTAAGTTTTTTTTTTAATTATTGATGTTTAAAATGGACAAAAATGATTGTGATGTAAATCTTGAAAAGGATTCAAACATTTTATTGGGAAAATCGTTTATTGTTATTTTCTACAAATATTTCACACTCAGTTTCAAAAATAACGAGGGAGAATTGCTATAGTTATTTTTTCACAATTCAAATCACAATTTTATATTTTAATGGATTATTTTTGAATGAAACTACTAAATGACGATTCAAAGATTTCCATGGATTTTAAAAAATTTTTCAGAAAAGTTGAATACAGAGAATTTATTAATTGTAAATTTCGTAATCAACAATAATAATCGTTGTAGTTTTAGTTTATGTGATCAATCAGAACAGAAATTTGAAATTAGTTATTATTTTGTTTTTTTATTTAAATTTTTGACGAAAATGGCCAATTTTATAGTTAAAATACAGTGATTATTACAATTTGATTGCAACTCTCAGATTCGTTAAAAAAAACTTTTCTACACTAGTGAATAAATATACTATAAATAATATTTGTAAATTCTGCACTTAGTTTCATAATTAATTTTCTACAAATTTCATAATCAACAATAATAATCGTTGAAGTTTTAGTTTATGTGATTAATTGGAAAAGAAATTTGGGATCAATTATTATTTTATTATTTTATTCAAATTTTTGACGAAAAATTGCCAATTTTATAATTAAAATACAGTGATTGTTATATATAATTTGATTGCAACTCTCAGATTCGAAAAAAAAAAACTTATCCACACTAGTGAATAAATATATTATAAATAATAATTGTAAATTCTGCATCTAGTTTCATGATTAATTTTCAGCAAATTTCGTTATCAACAATAATAATCGTTGTAGTTTTAGTTTATAAAGTCAATTGGAAAAGAAATTAGAAATGAGTTATTTTTTTTTATTTCAATTTTTGACAAAAAATGTCAATTTTACAGTTAAAATACAGTTATTATTAAAGTTTGATTGCAACTCTCAGATTCGTTAAAAAAAAAACTTTTCCACACTAGTGAAGAAATGACATGCTCAGAGGAAAAATACAATAAGTGAGAGACAGACTTATGTGAATCCTCATATTTTCTATCCTTACTTATTGCATTTTTCCTCTGTTCATGTCAAATATACTATGAATAATTGCAAATTCTGCATCTAGTTTCATTATTCATTTTCCACAAATTTGGAAATCAACAATAATAATCCTTGTAGTTTTAGTTTATGTGATCAATTGGAGAATAAATTTGCGATGAGCTATTTTTTTTTTTTTATTTAAATTTTTGACAAAAACTGCTAATTTCATAATTAAAATACAGTGAATATTAAAATTTGATTGCAACTCTCAGATTCGTTCAAAAAAACTTTTCCAAACTAGTGAAGAAATATATTATTAATAATTGTTGATTCTGCATTTAGTTTCATAATTAATTTTCCACAAATTTCGTAATCAACAATAATAATCGTTGTAGTTTTAGTTTATGTGATCAATTGGGATGTCCCTGAAATTCCAAACGTTTAAGAAATAAACGAAAACGATAAAAACATGGTTTTTCTATTTCCACTTACGGTTAAAGTGAAAAATAGTAATATTGGATAATATTTGTTAAATATCAATAATGAATGATATTCCTGAAGATTCAAACGTTTTAAAATAAAAGGAATAAAAACAAGTTATTTACATTACCTTGCATACTTAAAGTAATAAATAATTATTGAAATATAACAAATATTATTCAACTTTACTAACCATTTTTTTATTTTTTTCTTGGGCACAGTTGGAAAAACCAATTCTAAGTGTTTTTGTTAATTTTTTAAACGTTTGGAACTTCAGGCACATAATAAATGATTATTCATTGCTTTAACTTTGAAAAATGATAGAAACTATTTTTTTTTCTTTTTTTTTATCGTTCATTTTTAAATGTTTTGAATTTCAGGCACATCAATTAAAAAACAAATTTCAGATGTTTTATTATTTTTTTCTAATTTAAATTTTTGACGAAAATTGCCAATTTTATAGTAAAAATACAGTGATTATTATAATTTGATTGCAACTTTCAGATTCGTTAAAAAAACTTTTCCACATTAAGGAAGTAATATATTAGGTGCGCAACTAAGTTCTCGCTGTTTGTCAGTAGATGGCTCTAGCAGTAAGAGTTGGTCGATTTTGACATATCCAAAACGTCACGAAC